>CAUYQG010177052.1:0-41098 GCA_963574415.1 Tarsius wallacei
CCCACCCTGGAAGTTTCTAACTACTGCCAATCCCTTTCTTAGAGTATTATGATAATTGTTCAGGATCTGCTTATGAGTGAGAACATGTGGTACTCAGTTCTTTGTTTCTGTGAAAGATCACTCAGTATAATAGACTTTATGTCCACCCAGGTAGCTGCGAAGCTCATGATTTTGTTCTTCTTTATGGCTGCGTAATATTCCATTGTGTAAATGTACCACATCTTAAAAAATCCAGTCCTCTTTCAATGGGCAGCATGGTTGGTTTCATGTCTTCGCTATTGTAAATAATGCTGCAATAAACATGCGTGTGCAGGTATATTTTTAATAGAGTGATTTGAGTTCTTTTGGGTATATTCCCAGTAGGGGATTGCGGGGTCATATGGAAGGTCTATTTTTAGAACTTTTAGGAATCGCCACAGTTTTCCACAGAGGCTGTACTAGTTTACACTCTCACCAACAATGTAGAAGTGTTCCCTTTTGGCCACACCCTCTCCAGCATCTGTTATTTTTTGAGTTATTGATGATGGCCATCCTGACTGGAGTTAGGTGATATCTTAGTGTAGTTTTAATTTGCATTTCTTTGATGACTAGTGAGGCTGAGCATTTTTTCCTGTATCTGTTGGCTGTTTGTATATCTTCTTTTGAGAAGTGTTTATTCATATCTTTTCCCATTTTGTAATGGGGCTGTTTGTTTTTTTCTTTTTGGCATGTTTGAGTTCCTTGTAGATCCTAAATGTTAGGCCTTTGTCAGACATACAGTTAGCAAATATTTCTTCCCAGTCTGTGGGACGTCTCCCTGCTCTTTTGATGGCTTCTTTGGTTTTGCAGAAGTTTGTCAGTTTTATGAGGTCCCACTTGTCTATCTTATCTTTTATGGTGTGAGCACTTGGGGTTTTGATCAGGAATTGTTTGCCAGTTCCAATTTCCATAAGGGTGTCGCCTGCATTTTCTAAGGTTCTTATAGTTTGAAGTTTTACATTTAGGTCTTTGATCCATTTAGAGTTGATTTTTGTGTATGGACCATAGGTAGGGGTCTTGTTTTAGTCTTCTGCAGATGAGTTGGTTGAGAAATCGAAGTTTTGCTTCAACCAACTCATCTGCAGAAGACTAAAACAAGACCCCTACCTATATCCATACACAAAATCTCTATCCTGTTCCATATGCCTGTTCTTGTATCAATACCAGGCCGTTGTGATTATTGTAGCTTTATAATAAAGTTTAAAGTCTGAGAGTGTGATACCTCCTGCTTTGTTTTTGTTTTTTGTTTTTTTGCTGAGGATTGTTTTGGCTATTCGTGGTCATTTATGTTTCCATATGAATTCCTGTATTGTTTTTTCCAGGTCTGAGAAGAATGCTGCTGGTAATTTGATGGGTATTGTGTTAAATCTGTAGATTGCCTCAGGTAGAATGGACATCTTAACAATGTTGATTCTTCCAGTGGAATATTTTTCCACTTGTTTATGTCATCTTTGATTTCTTTGAGCAGTGTTTTGTAGTTTTCATTGTAAAGGTCTTTCATTTCTCTGGTTAGAAAGATGCCAAGGGATTTCATTTTGATTACTCTTGATGTGCATTCTTATTGTTATGCTTTATATGGTGAGACACAGTGACCATAATTTCTTTTTGTTCTTTAGACATAGTTTCCTTCAGTTCTTGGTCATACTTATAATATCTTACTTAAAGTCTATGTATAGGAAGTTAAAACTTTCTTAGGCAGTTTTTATTATAACTTTTGTATAAGTACACTTTCCTGCTTTTTTGTATGTCTCATAATTTTTCATTAGAAAACTGGACATTTTAAATAATATGATTTGGCCGGGTGCGGTGGATCAGCCTAATCCCAGAACTTTGGGAGGCCAAGGCGAGAGGATTGACTGAGCCCGGGGATTTGAGACCAGCCTGGGCAACTTGGTGAGACCTCGTCTCTACAATAAATTATAAAAACTGGCTGGGCATGGTGGCTTGTGTCTTTAGTTCCAGCTACTTGGAAGGCTGAGGCATAAAGCCTATCAGGTAGAGGCTGTGGTGACCGTGAGCGTGCCACTGCACTCCAGCCTGGGCAATAAGAGTGAGACTTCAACTCAAAAACAAAACAAAGCAAAATGAAGCAAAACAAACAAAAAAAAATTCACCTATTCATTACAGGAATATTTTGCAGATTCTTTGTAATTTTCTATATGAATAATCATATAATCTGTAATTATAGATTTATTTCTTTCTTTCCAAAGTTCTCATTTTATTTCTTTTTTTCTTGCCTTACTGTGCTAGCTTGAACGTCCAGTGTGATGTTGAATGGTGAGAGAGGCCATCCTTCCTTTGGTATAGAGGTTAGGGGAAAAGTATTTAGTCGTTCACCATTAAGTACCACGTTAGCTGTAGGTTTTTAATAGATATCCTTTATTAGTGTAAAAGATTTGTTTTAAAACAGTTGTTATTGTTAATAAATGTGAATTTGAATGAATATAATGTTGGATTTTGTTGAAAGCTGTTTTCTGCATGTACTGATATGCCAATTTTAAGATGGTAAATTGCAAAGATTGAATTGTGAATGCTGAACCAGATTTGCATTCCTGGGATAAACTCCACTTACTTGTGATGTATTATCCTTTTCATATGTTGTTACTATTTTTTTGTCAACATTTGTTATGAATTTTTGTGTGAATTTTTGTTATGAGTATTTGTTATGAATTTTAGAGCTATATGCATGAGCTCTAAAGGTCTATAGTATGTTTTCCTTGTAATGCTTCTGTCTGCTTTTGGTATTATGTTAATTCTGGCCTCATAGGACGATTTCAGTTTTTTATTTTCTTGTATTTTCTGAAAGAGAATGTGTAGACTGATATTAAGTCTTTCTTAAATGTTTGGTATAGTGTATCAGTGAAATGATGTGGACCTGGAGGTTTTTGTTTCCTTTCCCTTTTTTTTCAGGGGATGGGGAGTGGTGACCCAAATTTGAAACTACAAATCTAACAAAGAAAGCAAACAGAGAGCATGTATATGAAAAGGTGTCCTACACAACTAATCATCAGGGAAATGATATTAAAACCACAATAAAATATCACCTCACACCTATTAGAATGGTTATTATTAAAAAAACAAGCTCTAACAAACATTGACAATGGTATGGAGAAAAGGAACTTTTGTACACTGCTGGTGGAAATGTAAATTGTTGCAGTCACTATGAAAGACAGAACAGAGATTCCTCAAAAAGTTAGAAATAGAACTACCATATGATCCAGCAATCCCATTTCTGGGTATTTATCCAAAGAAAATGAAATTGCTATGTTGGAGAGGTATTTGCATTCCCATGTTCATTGCAGCATTATTTACAATAGCCATAACATGGTAGCAAATTTAATGTCTATCAATAGATAAATGGATAAAGAAAATATGATATATTCATGCTATGGAATATTCAACATTTAACTGGAATAAAATACAGTCATTTGCACAGCATGGATGAACCTGGAGGATGTTATGCTAAGTTAAATAAGCCAGATACAAAAGCACAAATAATATATGTTACCACTTATATGAGGAATATAACATAGTCAACCTCATAGAAACAGAGAGTCGAATGATGGTTACCAAGAGTTGAGGGAGGAGGAAATAGAGAATTATTCGTCAAAGGGTAGAAAGTTACAGTTATACAAGATGCATAAATCCTAGAAACCTACAGCATCAAGCTTAGAGTTAACAATAGTGATTGTATACTTAAAATTTTCCTAAGAGGGTTGGTCTTATGTTAAATGTTATTATCACCGACAATAAAAATATTAATATTATTGTTAATAATAACTAATAAAAAAGGCAGGATGAAACTTTTGGAGGTGATGAATATGTGTCTTATCATAGATTGTGGTGATGGTTTCATGGGTATATAGTCACCACTAAACTTATCAAGTTGCATATGTTAAATAAGTCAAGCTTTTCGTAGTTTTATATATAATGTAGTTTATATATATATATATAAAATAGATATGTTAGTCTGACTAGAGAAATCCATTTTATTGATCTTTTCAGTGAATCAGCTATCAGCTTTTGGTTTTATTGATGATCTAGTGCTTTCCAATATTCAATTGATTAATTTTTCTATAATTTTATTATTTTTTCATAATACTGCTTTAGGATTAATTTCTCTTTTTTCTCTAGCTTTCTAGGATAGAAATATTAACTGTTTATTTTAAAGTTTTCTTTTTAAAATATATGCATTAAGTAATATATGTTTTGCTTGCTGTACTACTTAGCTACATCCTACAAATTTTGATGTATTGGATTTTCAACTTTATATTTCAAAATACTGTTCATTATTCTTCAAACTTTAACTACGATTTATACATTGTTTAAAAGTTTATTTAAAAATTTTTGATATTTAAGATTTTCCAAAGTATCTTTTTGTTATTGATTAGTTTCATTATTAAAAATGCATATTTTATGTTTTATGTTTTTCATATTTACTTGGTCTATCTTTTGGCCCCAAATATGGTTACCTTGATAAATTATTTATGTGTACATTTGAAGATATATTTTAGTGTTGTTTGATGGAGTGTTCTATGACTCAGAGTCATAGTCAAGTTAGGTGATAATGTTGTTCAGGTTATCTAAATCCTTGTTGATGTTTTACCTGATTTTATTATTATTGAGAAATGATATTGAAGTCTCCAAATATAGCTGCAGATTTGCCTATTTATATTTTGGGCCCATCAATCTTTGCTTCAAACTGTATTGTTAAGTGTTTCCATATATAAGATTGTTACAAAGAATTGACTTTGCTATCATTTAGTCCTGATAATTCTCCTTGCTCTGAAGTCAACTTTGTCTAAAATTATTATAGCTGCCGGGCTTGGTGGCTCAGCCTACAATCCCACACTTTGGGAGGCTAAGGGGAGTGGATTGCCTGAGCCCTCGGGTTCGAGACCCGCCTAGGCAAATTGGTGAGACCTCATCTCTACAATAAATCAAAAATTTAGCTGGGCGTGGTAGCGCGCGCCTGTAGTTCCAGCTACTTGGAAGGCTGAGGCGAAAGGATCGCCAGAGCCCAGCAGGTCGAGGCTGCAGTGGCCAGGAGCGGCCACTGAACTCCAGTCTGGGCGACAGAATGAGACTCCAGCTCAAAAAAAAAAAAAAAAAAAATATATATATATATATATATATATAGCTAATCCAACCTTTTTCAGACCAGTGTTTGCATGGGATATTTTTCTGCAACCCTTAGCTTTTAAACTATCTAGATATTAACATAGTTTATTTTTGTGGTTTTGTTTGTTTTTTTAATCCAATATGTCAGTTTCTGTTATTTAACAGTTAGGGTTAGACTATTCACATTTAAAATAATTATTAAAATATTTGCATTAAAATTTACAGGTTGCTACCTATTATCTATATGCTATATTTGTCCCTTATTTCTTGTTCTATTATTTTATTTTCTAGTTTGAAATGAACATTTTTCTTCCATCTTATCTTCATCATTCACATATTATTTATATCTCTTTAAAAAATTTTAATGGTTGTGCTAGAGTTTACAGTATACATGTCTAAGTGCTATGAGTCAATTTTCAAATAATATTATCCTACATTACAAGTAATGAAAGTACTTTATAACAGTAATTTCATAACACTATGTTTCCAATATCTCTCTCCTATCCTTCATGCCAGTGTTGTCATGTATTTCACTTTTATATACAGTATAAACACTCAATCCTTTGTTATAATGATTGCTTTAAATAGCAAGAATCATTTAGAGTGATTGAAAGTAAAAAACAATGTTATATTTTAATTTCATCCATTCTATTTACAACATCCTTTATTGTTATGTAGATTCATGTTTCTTCTTTTAATCATTTTCCTTCTGCCTGGAGAGCGTTCCTTAATATTTGTCATAGGTAAGTTCTGCCTCAGTTTTTTTCCAGGGAAATTCTTCATAGGCCATTTTTGCTAGGTATAAAATTCTAGGCTAACAGTTTTTTTCTCTTTCTCTCTCTTGCAGTATTTTAAAATTATCATACTATTATTTTCTGTTTGCATAGTTTCTGATGAGAAATCTTCTATAATTATTATCCTTTTGCTTCTATTGGTGAAGTACCTTCTTTTCTTTGACTTCCCTTAATACTATCTCTTTTTATTTGGTTTTCTACAATTTAAATAATATATACTTTGGTTTGGTGTTTAGGATATTTACTCTACTTAGATTTCTGGCTCTGTGTCACATATTTGAAAATTGTTTGCCATTATTTGTTCAAATATGTCATCTGTTTTGTTCTCTCTCCTCCTTATGGTATTCCAGTTATCTTATGCTATCTTATATTGTCTCACAACCCTTAAATGCTCTTTTCTTTCTTTTTTTCCCCCCTCACATGTTACTTCTTCTGTTTCAGCTTGTGTAAATGGTATTGCTTTTCCTTCAGATTCACTGGTTCTTTTTTAAGCTCTGTCAAATCTACTAATGAGTACATCAAATGTCCTCCTCTTTTTTGTTACACAATGTTATATTCCAGCATTTTCATTTGATTCTTTCTTATAATTTCAATCTCTCTGCTGAAATTGTGTATCTGATTTTCTTTGTTGACTATCTTGTCATGAGACTTTAATATATCTGAGTCTGACTTAGATTATTGTTTTGTCTCTTCAGAGTGTATTTACTGCCTAATGGCAAGTCTTGTAATTTTTGGTTGGAAGATGGACATATTTTATGAGGTAGAAGATACTTAGGCAAATAGGGTGATACTGTGGGTATTTATGTAAACCCACACAGGGCTTTGCCTATGTTTGAGATTTATTTTTTCCATTGTTACCAATGTTGAGGGTTATTGTTGATATGCATACCAGAAACTTCAAATTCTTCTAGTGAACTTTCTTATGTCTTCCCTTTTAGCTCTTTACTTTGTTCTCGGGCTCAGAGAGAGTCATCTCATGCAACTCTCCCAGGTAAGATTCATTGTTGATATTATGGATTGTTTTTTAGTATAGGATGTAGGGAATGAGACCATTTTTAATGTCTAACTAAATCTCAGTGTTTGATGTCTAAGTGGGCCTGTCTCTTGGGTATGTGACATTTGTAAGTGATTTAGTTAGTTTCAATTTACAAGATTTAAAATGGTTCTTTCTGGCATAGTAGCTTTTATGATATAGCATCTGTACCTCATCTGGACTTATTCTAGTTTGACATTTCCTCCCAAAGGGAGCTACATAGAATATTCTGAATATGACCCGACCAAAGCAATACTCTATAAGACTGGTCTTCCTGGGACACAGACACCAAATTTCCATGAATGAAATGTAATTTTAACTGCCATTAATAATTGTGTTATTTTTGCTGTTTGTAAAGCCTGTAGATTACTAAGACCCCCAGAAGACTAGCTCATAAACTATTGAAGTAGTAAGGGTTTCATGTACTTTTATTTTTGCACATGACTTTTTCAACTAAATTTACTATTTTGCACTTAATTCTTTCTTTTTCCTTCTCTCTCTCTCTCTCTCTCTCTCTCTCTCTCTCTGGATAAGCTCTCATGCCATTGTCTAGGATGGAGTGCAATCATAGCTCACTGCAACCTTGAACTTCCAGGCTCATGCTATCCTCCTATGTCAGCCTCCTAAGTAGCTAGAACTATAGCCATGCATCACCATGACCAGCTGCTTTAAATTGTGTGTGCGTGTGTGTGTGTGTGTGTGTGTGTGTGTGTGTTAGAGGATGAGTTTTGCTATGTTTCCCAAGCTAGTCTCCATCTCCTGGACTCAAGGAATTCTTCTGTCTTGGCCTCTCAAAGTGTTTGGATTACAGACATGAGCCACCATACCTAGCCCACACTTAACTCTTTTAAATAGTTTCTTGTTTGGGGTATAGCATTTTTGATTGCCAAGACCATTTTAAATATGTAATTTTAGTTATGCAAGGTATTAGCTAACTCTCATCTATAAATTTGATAAACATACTATCAAACTCTTTATCACAGTTATTGAAAAAAATGTATAGAATGGAAACAAGACAGAGCTAAAAAAAAAAACTTTTATTCAGGTTGGCATGGAACAATGATCAATGTTTTGTGAATTAGTTGTTAACTATATGAATTCATATAATTAATGCAGAAATGAGCTCAATATCTTCATTGTATCTACTGATGTTTCCTAAAAGCTTCTATATGCTTCCTGGATATAATTTTAAAATATTACCTTTATAATTTCAAAATTATATGATTTGTAAACAAAAATTGATTATAATATTTTTGAAATATACTGTATTTTTAATAATTTCTTTTAAAAATGTACCCAGACTGAGTGCGGTGGCTCATGCCTATAACCCCAGCACTTTGAGAGACCGAGGTGAGAGGATTGCCTGAGCCCACAGGTTCAAGACCAGCCTGAGCGACTTGGTGAGACCTCATCTCTACAATGAATCAAGAAAAATTAGCTGGGCGTGATGGTGCATGTCTGTTATTCCAGCTACTTGGAAGCTGAGGCAGAAGGATTGCCTGAGCCCAGCAGGTCGAGGCTGCGTGGGCATGCCACCACCCCCCAGCCTCAGCAACAGAGTGAGACTCCAACTCAAAAAAAAAATCACCCATTACGCTTAGCTCTAAATTCACACTTCCCTTCCTCTCACCTCTCTTTATCGCTTCTCTTTTTCCTCCTTTCCCCTTTCTTTTAATTTAATATTTACCACATTCTGGACCATTAGCAACTTGGGTACTATATATTTCTGAGAAATTAGCAAGTGTTCTGAGATGACATCTTCAAAATCTGTTAGCTATCCAAACAAATTTATCTGTTTTTACAAAGATAAGATACATTTTTAGTAATTAAAATTTCAATATTTTAACCTAACTTAAGCTGCATTTTCTTTTCACATTTTAATGTCATATTTTGTAACTTGAAAATTAATTTATTTTTATGAAGTTTATGGAGGTACTAAAGCAAGCTTCCCTTATTTACCCAGGATACCTTTATTAATAACAAAATATTATTTTAGGAGTATTTATTTGAATTTCTAAGTATTTTTTAGATTTGCAAATGCAGTGATTGAAAAGTTCTCTCCCTTCCTTTAGCTTAAAATTTTTCTTTGGGCTAATGAATTGCTATTGTGCACATAAAGAAAATATTACTGGGGTTTCATCATTTGTTGCACAACTTGAGTAATAACCAAAATTCATAGCCACTGCATGTATTCTTACAGCTCTGCTACCACACTTAATTGGTATAATCCAATGGAAGGTTCACAAAAAAATCTTCAGTCTGAGTCTCAATTTAAAATATATAATTATTGTGTTTCAAAATACCATCTTTAGTGGAGAACATCTAACCAATATTTTGGTAGACATGGAGAAGCAAAATGTAATTACAACACATACCCTATTTTTCCTGAGGAAAAAGTAATGATAATTCTATAAACATATAGCATATAATATATGGTAATATATGATAAATACACTTTTTTGTTTATGAATGAACTTATGAATATATAATAAAGTATAACAAATTCAATAAACTTTGAATTATGACTGTTTAGAAAATTTTAATCTTATGTTTAGTTTATATCTATATAATTTTGACTTTGAAACATCATTGTAGTATAGTTTGTTCTCTGAAATTGGTAACATATGCTTAAAATGAGGTAGATTTAAAATATATATTTACAGATTCTTATGAATGTGTTCTTTGAAGACTGGGAACAAAGCAAGACTCTTTTAAGTAAAAAAAAAATTAATACTAAATTTATTTATACTGCTGGATTTAGTTTTATCTGTGTTTTTTTTCTTTATGTTATTTCTTTTTCTTCCTTTACTTCTTCCTTTCCTTTCACCCTGCCCTCCCTCCCTCCCTTCCTTCCTCCCTTCTTTCTTTACTTTGTTTCCAAATGATTTTGTTCCCAAATTTCCGATTTAATACTTCCCAGAAGCCTGAATAGATTGTTCCTGTGCTAGGACTTTTCACCTGAGACCCACATAAGCAAGCAAGCACTGAGTACTTACTTCGGCATATTCCAGACAGTCAAAACTGTTAATTTTATACTTACTATACCATGTGGCTTCCAGTTTTCCTGACTTCCTCTCTATTTTCATGCTTGTTCCATTTTCTTCATGTAGTCTCAAATATTGTGATATTGAAAGTTTTTTTCTTGACCCTCATTTCATTTTCAGTTTCCATCATCCTCCTGAGGATTCTGTATGAGAAATAAATTCTTTTTTTTTTTTTTTTTGAGTTGGAGTCTCACTCTGTCACCCAGACTGGAGTGCAGTGGCCTCTCCCAGCCACCGCAGCCTCGACTTGCTGGGCTCCAGCGATCCTTCCGCCTCAGCCTTCCAATAGCTGGAACTACAGGCGAGCGCTACCACACCCGGCTAATTTTTGAATTCTTGTAGAGATGAGTTCTCACCAATTTGCCCAGGCGGATCTCGAACCCGCGGGCACAGGCATTCCACTCACCTCAGCCTCCCAAGGCGTGGGATTACAGGCTGAGCCACCGAGCCCGGCTGAGAAATAAATTCTTAACTCACTGGTTTAGGGCAGGATTCTGGGTTCCAAACCTATATTGTCAAGTGCCTTCTGGATGACCTCAGATATATGACCCAAACCCATTTATTGCCATTCCTTTAATCATTCATTTTATTTTAAAAATTTATTGATTCAGTCTCTGCTGAAATTATGTACTTGAAATACTTAGCAGAAAAAGCCCTTTTCCTTCATGAGGGTTACATTGTGTGTTTGTTAGTGTGTGTGAGGATGGAGGGCATAGACAATAAATAGTTCACATAATAAATAATCATATTAAACACTATATTATAAGGTGGTAAGTGTTATGAAAAAAAATTATACCCTAGAGTAAGTTGATCAGGAATTCTTGGAAAGAGCATGGGACTTGTAGCTTTAAATATCTATAAGGATAGGTCTAGTCTTGAATGTTTATTTGATCATGCTTGAAGACTATGTAGGAGTTAGACCTTGCATATCTGGGGAAAAAATATTTGAAGCAGAGGGAATGCAATGCAGAGGTTTAATGGCAGATGTGAATCTGCATCTTGTGAATGAAGGCATGAGTAGGAGAACTCAGAGAAGCAATTTAGGCTACATCCTGCATGTTCCTGTAAACTAGTATACAGACTTTGGCCTTTAAATGAAAGAAGAAGTCATTGCAGGATTCTGAGCAAAAGAGAGGTCATTCTGTTGTGTCTCTTCACTATCTACAACTTAAATAATTAATTTCATTTACGGTCTTAGTGTGTTGGGCTGATATAACAAAACACCATAAGCTGGGTGACTCATAAACAACAGAAATATATTTCTCACAACTTTGGGGCTGAGAAGTATAATACCAAGGCCCTGAAAGATTTGACACCTGGTGAGAACCTGCTTTCTGGTTTATAGCACTTTTTTACTGTGTCCTCACATGGTAGAAAGTGAAGGGTCTCTCTTGGGTCATTTTTACAAGGGCATTAATCCTATTCATGAGAGTGATGTCCTTGTGATCTAATCCCTCCCAAATGCTCCATATCCTAATACCATCACCTTGGGAGTTAGTTTTCAGCATATAACTGGGGAGGGGAACGTAAATATTCAGTCTATAGCACTTACTTAATCCTCCAACCCAACCATACTACACATGTCTAATTTGTTTTAAAATGTGTTGTAAAATTCACCGTGTCTCCAAAGCCAGAAATAAAATAATTTATCTCTTATTCATATATTAGTCCAAGGCAGGGATTATTCATTGGCATCAGCAGGTGACTCTACTCCATATAATGATTCAATGACTAAAGTTATTTGCATCTGACTATTCTGCCACTTCTTAAGACCTCATTATTAATCGTTATTGTTCTTCAAAAGAAGAAAGAAGACACTGAGCAGGTCCTCTTCTCCAGAGGAAGCACATATCACTTTTGTCTTGTTCCACTGATGAGAGTTCAAGGCATATGGCCTCCATTTAAGTAAAAGAGAGGTTGGGACAAGTAGTGTAGCTAGGAGTTCAGAGAGAAATGACTTGAATGAAGAGTTAAATGTTCTTTAACTCATCAAATAATGATTAAATTAATTGATTTTTGTCAACTAAATACCTCCCAAAAATATGTCACCTTTTCTCCATGAAAACTTTTCTGCTTTTTTCAGCTCTCATCCTCTCTACTTGAGTGTGTGTAATAATCTCAACTATTCTCTAAGGTTCCAGACTTTTTCTTCTAATCCATCTTCAGAGTGACATAAATATGGATGTCCTATTTCTAACATGCAAATTTGGTTATTTTCACACTTCCAGGAATTACTTCTTACATTGATATTCAAGGTCTTTCCTGATCAATTTTAAAGACTTGTATGACCTCAGATTCTTCTGTCCCACTGAAGCAACATGTTTTCACAGAGCCATGTCATCTGCTGTTTCCCTAGTCATCTGTGTCCTCAAATGCTCCAAGGGTCTAAGTCACACCACTACCATATGCACATGGCAAATGCCAACTCTTCAAGCAACTGAACTGCCCTCTGCAAGACAACCTCTAACCTCACCAGAATACCCCAGGAGATGAGCGGCATGCCTGATGCCCCACACCCACTTAGTTATGACCTGGAGCATAGCTCATGGCTCCTAACCTCCAGTCAGCAGTAGGTATGTCAGCACACAGATACATTTTGTTTATTTCCCAAAGGATTGATTCAATATAGCAATGTCCCATTCCTTTCCTCCCCTCCCCTCTTCTCCTCCCCATCCCTTTTCTCCCCTCCCCTCCTCTCCTAATTCCTTCTCTTCCCTTTCTGACACTCTTGTTTCCCCTCTCCCTCCCTCCCTCTCCCCCCCTTCATTCTCTCTCTCTCTCTCTCTCTCTTTCCCTTTTATTTAAACACTATATTGGTCTGAGCCAGCATAGCTCATATTTTCAAAGTATGGGTTGGATAAAGTAACATCCAAGGTTTCTTCTAGCGCCAGAAATGATAAATTCTAAGCATCATGAACATGATGCCTCATTTTTTTATAGCACCTGCCTGTGGTGCCTGGATTGAGTCTGTGAGAATTCTGTTTCCTGCAAACCCATGAATAATGCCCTTCAGAAACTATTCTCTACATATATATCACATTTGCTCTACACAAACCATCGGATCAATATTAGATTTCTGGGGGGTAAGGAATACAGATGCTATTTAAGCAGTATGACCTCTTACGGTCAGGAGAAGATGTCTATTCCTATATCATTCTCAAATCCATCTGAAAAATATTTGGAAATTAAGCAGGTGTTTAACATGTGAGTTTTACTCACAATGGAATTCTCTACTCCTTTTGGCTCAGACTGTCAACAGCATTTTTGCAATTAATTAGATGGACATAAAGAAACAAATGTCTCATCTTTGCAAGAGACAAGATAATTGAGGACAGATTATTCTCTTATTCTAATTTGACAATATCTTTCATGTCTTGCATCAATATTTTTATTGTAATATAGTGAAAGTGTGTGCATATGCATCTTTGTTATCTAATCTTGATGCTTCCCCAGAGTGGTTCAAAGTATGTTTATCAGTGTTTTTCACTTACTATTCACTGAAGCTACAGCTATTAAATTGTATTTAAAATTACTTTTAAAGTGTGTAAAAGAAAAGGATATATTAAGATAATATTTTGTCAGAGCATAGAATTTTAATGGTGAGCAGCATATATTAGTTACTCAATAAAAATCTGTTGAGTTAATTATGCTCTTACCTCTTATTTTTCTTTTTAAAAATTTTTTTATTATAAATATGTGGGGGTACAATTTAGGGTTAGATATACAATTGTTCATTATGCAGATACCCTTGCTAATGAGGTTTGCAGAAAAAGATAAAATAATGCCCATTAAAGCAAAAATATCTAATGAGAAAACCAATAAAATTCATTTTAATTAAAAATTATTTAGATAAATTTGAATATTTTTCTTTCCCCATATTTATTGTAATCAGAATTTTTAGTACATTTTTAATCATAGATTTTTCTTTATCAAAGGGAAATCCAGGAGAAAAAATAACTTTGTTATAAAATTATGCATGATCTATATTGAATCTTCTTCAAAGCATGGTATGAACTACCACAAACTTATGATTTAGTTTCATTATGTTGATATCATGTTAATATTCATTTATAAGGCATATTATTTTTACTCTGTCAATATGAGCTCCTTCAAATTTGCTTCTGGAAAAAATGTTTAAATCATAAAATCTTTTTGAGGCTTTGACTATCTTAATGTGTTCATTGACCCTTACTCTGTGTGTTTAAGATCGTCACTTGAATGTTTTTCAGGTATGTTGAAGGTAAAGTTAAAACCAAATTCCTTTTCATTTCCTAATCATTTACCCCTGACAACATGGCTGACCTGTAATTAGGGAAGGAGTTGCTTAAAACAAAAACAAAACAAAACAAAAAACCAAAAAGTAAAAAAGCAAATACAAGTGTCTAGTTTTCTTGGCAATCCCCTCTCTGTAGCTTTCATAGTCAATCTACATTCTATTAATTTCATCTTCAGATTTGTCTTGGATGCCTCACCTCTATGACCCTAGACCAAACCACCATTTCAATTTTCTAGAGTGCTATAAAATCCCTTAACAAAATTATCCTTCCACTGTTGTTGCTGCTAATATATTCTTCAGAAAGAACATCCAAGGTAATCTTTTTAAAACCTAAAAATAGCATATGCTGCCCAGTTGCTTAAAAATCTGCAATGGCTCCTCACTGCACTTAAAGAAACATCAAAATTTTTCACCATGGCAATTCCTGTCTGCTCTGGCCTCTACTTACTTCTCTCTAATGCTACCACAACTTGGCCTACTCATCTGTCTTCAGACACCTAAGTTCATTTTCACTTTGTTCAGGCTGTTCTCTCTGTCTGGACCACTCTTCCTCTGACTTTGGTCAATATTATCACTTTCTCAAACTCCAGTACTCTACTTTAATAACAACTCTTTAGAAAGAATTTCTCAGATTAACCTAAAATAATATTCATAAACAATGAACCTTTTCCCCCCGCCATTATGTTTTTTTAATTCTAATTCTACATAGCACTTTCCACATATTACAATTTCAGTGAAAGCACAATTTGTATAATTGGAACTAGCAGCTGGTTAGGTAAATATTCACACACACAAAAAGACAATGAAAGAGTAAAATTAAAAAGTGCATCCATAAATTAGTTTTTTATTTTAACTTAGATATACAAATGTGCTTTCTTTTACTAATCTTTTGCCATAGGGTCAAAAACTTTTATATTCAGTATGTTGTCTAATGATTAGTGCTATTTTAGATCTATCTTGTAATAGTATAACCCATACTGCTTTGGTCACGATTTCTAGTTTCAATTGTTTAATTTAAGTTAAATGAGAAAATAAAGATAACTGTGAAGCTATCAGAATGTAGCTTCCAGAATTTTTTTCTGGATTTTAAATTTTATATTGTCTGCAGAGGCAATACCACATTTAATTTGACTGTTATTTTTTCAATTGCTTTGTTTTGTTTTCAGTGAATAATTCTTATTGAGTTTTCCCAAACTTTTCCAAATACTCTGCCAAGTATATTCCATTACTCATCAATAAGCTATGATTCCCAAGGTATATTATTAAAGAGCCTTTACTAGATTTCACTATCTTTACATAATTTCCAACAAAATACTAATATCTTAAGTAGCAAGAGTAACAAATTAACCCATAATTTGCATCTACTCCTATATTTTTGTTCTGGTAGTAATCAAACAGGGATTTCTTCCATCTTGTACTGTGTTCTCCAGTAAAAAGTTTTTGTATTTCAGACCTGGAAGTGGAAGACACTACTTTCATTCATATTCTATTGACTTGTACTCAATCACATGGTCACACAACTGGCCACCAAACATCGTGTAACTGTGTGCTAGAAAAAAAATGTGTTTGACTAGCAAGTAGCCAGTCTTGGCAAAACTCTCTTTTAAGTCCACTTTAATGGTATGATACAACTGAGCCATATTTAATATGGTAAATTTTAAAAAGATGTTTTATGTGTTATTTGTTCTAGAATGCTCCATACCCCAGTCTTTCTACTTTAATTGTCCAAGCCTCCTAGCAGGTATTGCTTGCAGAAGCAAGCTAATAGAAGATACTATAAATACACTTTTGAGAGTATTTTTATTGATGTATCATAGTTGCACATATTTTGCAGATGCAGGTGATATTTTAATACATTATACAATGTGTAAAGAGCAAATCAAAGTTATTGATAGATGTTATATCTTATTAATATGGTCCGTTTTATAAATGATTCTAGACTTATGCAGACAGAATCAGAAATAACCCTCTTAAAAACAAAACAAATATTTATAGGACTAATAATATAAGCTTGTAGCATAAGTAGAATAATGTTATAGACATTAAAATAAAAGCCTCTACTATTTTCTGGACTACCTCTGTTCCTTTGGCACTCACCTACTAGGTGTCTGCAAAACATTCAAGAGATTTAAAAAAATAAATGGCATTTGTGGCTGTATAAAGATGGTTTTGTTGGCCAGTAATAGCTGCCACACAGATGGATTGAGCCTGTGCAGAACGATTTGAAGGTAATGAAAAGACCATTTTGCCAAATATATCTTATTACTCATCAATCAGTCATCATTCCTAAGAACCATTATTAAAAGGGAATTGCTAGATTAATCAATATCTTTACACAATTCTCAACAAAATACTAAAATCTTAACTGGAAAGAGTAACAAATTAACCTATAATTTGCATTATTATTTCATCATTGAATGGGTGTATTAAATTATCTGACTTTATCCAAAGAGATAAAGGCATGCAACAGAGAAAAAGTGAAATTTTAATGGCAAAGGTTGGAAAGAATATAAAACTGTGGATTCGGGGTAATAAACTGATTACAGGTAATTTACTGGCAGATTGCAGGCAATCCTGAGGGCATAGAGGAGTAAAAAGGTAGTGCTAACTTATAAAAATATATCCACCCTTGGACATAGATATGTACTTCTTGCTCAGGTTCTGCTGTCTCATGTTATTCTGCTGTTTCTGCTCTAAAGAGCAATTATAACAGTTCCTTATAGTATGCAATAACTACTTCCATACAATATGCAATGGTATCCTCTCTGGTCTGATAACAAAATCAAACATTAGGCCAATCACAGGTTAGTAGGAAATCAAGATAAACTTCTGATATACTCCATGGGTCACAGAGCTCCAAAGAAAAGGGTGCAGAATGTGGTATCAGAGTGCTAATCTTAGATGTGTCACTCAGCACCTGTATAAACTACCATTGTTTAAGCCTGGTTTTTAAAAAAGAGCATATAAGAAACTCTCATATTTTATAGTTAGGAGTAAAAATTCACATAACAATTTCCTAAACTAGGAATAAAATGTCAGATCTTATATATTAAAAATGGCCGTGCTTTGTTATAATCAAAAAATTCCAAAGAATATAGAATGAAACTCTTGCCTATCTGCATCAGGAGATTTACAAGGAGGAATTTTTTTTTAAAAATCAGAATTTATTTATAAAAAAATGTTTATTTATTCCTATATGTTTAAACTTCAGTCACCTTCAAAATACTCCTTGGTTGATACAATACCCCTATTGTGACACTTTTTTCACTTCTCAAAACAATTTTTGAACTTGTCAGTTTTGATGCCCTTTAGTGCTTCTGTCATTTTTTTGTTTTATCTCTCCCACAATGATTCCCTTTGAGGGTTTTCTTTATTCAAGGAAACAGACAAAGTCATTGGACTGAGATCAGGTGAATAGGGAGGGTGGTCAAAAACTGCTGAACACTCAGCATAGTGTGGGCAGGTGCATTGTCATAGTGAAAGAAACGGTCACCTGTTTACCACAACTCAGGACATTTCTTTTTCAAATTGTGACTCAATCTTCTCAAAAATTTCAGTTAACTTTGGTTGACTATTTGTTCCGGAAGAACAAATTCCGGGTGTACTACAAGAGGCCTGCCCTCCAAAAGATAATTCCATTGTGTATGTGTGTGTGTGTGTGTGTTTGTGTGTGTGTGTGTGTGTGTGTGTGTGTGTGTCCTGGTATAATGAAGTGCTGTAGAGCAATACAGGCAATTAATTACTGGTAGGCAAATAAAGACAATTAACTGCTGGTAGACAAAAACATGGTTATGTCTCAAAAAATTTTATTGAACAAAATAAACCTACAAAAGAGAACATAATGATGTCACTGATTCAAAATCCAAGAAAAAGCAAAATTATTCTATGATGATAGAAGTCATAATACTGATTATTGAAGCAGTAATTATATTCTGTACTTGTATCTGGAAGATGGTGGTATGGCTATACACATTTGCAAAGATTGTAGAGCTGTATACATGATATTTGAGCATTTCAATGTTCATTAATTATACTGAATGCTGGTAGACTAAAAAAAATAGCATAATTTCTGCACAAGAATATTATCATGAAGATGCAAAAATAATATCTTCTTAATAAGAAATAGTAAAATTCAAATTTAATCTGAGTTATTCTATACATGGCACCTGTTTCCAGTAGATCCCAAGGGCAAAGATAATGAAAGAAGAAACATAGAGTGAGAATATTTTCTTTTTCTTTTAAGCCTATAAGTACCACACAATTTTAAACTGAAACACTAAAGTCTTGAAAAATAAAATTAATAACATTGAGAAATTGAGAGATACTGGTGAATTTGAAAGAGAGGCTCTCATAAATAGTCACCTATGGTAAATGTAAATTTAGCACCCTTCACATGAATTTGGAAAATGTGTATACTTCTGGCCTCCTAATATTGTGCATGAGTTTTAAAAATTTGGCTTAGATATTTATATCAGTGCATTTGAATCCAAAAGATTAATAGTGAGAGCTCAGAATTCACATTGGCCCCTTGATTCTTTTTTCTGCTGAACTAAAGTAGAAGGTTTGACTTAGCTTTCTGAGAGAATTTTTAAAGTCTTAGATATAATAGACTTAAATGAGTCTCTTAGCATTACTTTTACAAGTTCAAAAAAGTCAGCCAAGTTAAGCTTTGAGGTATGTCTGGGACTGATGTCGTTTTCTCTCAGATACTTGTAGGGAATGTGCACATAAATTAATGAATTAATCATGACAATGTTACAATACAGACTTCTAATAGTTCTCCAGTTGCATAGTTTCAAAATTACTCAAAGTTTTCAGAAACAAAAATGATGGCAAACAAATTTTAAGTGCTTTATTTGCCCATGGTCCTCGTTAATAGTTCTGTTTAAATAAAAGCCAGAAATAAAATAAAACAACACAAAAACTCTAAGTTGACAGTTGCAGAAAAATATGTACTAAATGGTAGACTGCTTAGGAGACTGATGATTATATCCGAAAATCACCTGTTAATGAACAGATGTCACTCTGGAAGGAGATTTCACAAGGTGACCTGCAGTGATCAGACCTTGATCCTCTTTTATTGACCTATTGATATAATATTGGTAGAAGCTCTAGCTATCAATCCCATCAAATGTATAGCTCAATACTGGGATTTAAATGGCTTAAGTAGTGCTGCAGAACAAGTTATCACTTTATTGGATTATCTATTGCTGCAAAATAAACCTTTACAAAATGGTTGCAACAACTCCAATTGCTCATGATAATGTTGATCAGAAATGTGGTCTGAGCTGAGCTATGTGATTTTTTTTTTTTTCTGACCTCTCCTAGTGCCACTCATGTAGCTATGGTCAATTGGGAAATTTTCTGGTGGTTAGCTGGGCTTAAGGGCCTCAGCTGGACAGCGTGTTCTTGATCCTCATGGTCTCATCTCCAGTTAACTGGCTTGAACTTACTCACATGGCAACAACATGTACAAAGAGGACAAGGGCAAGTAGTGAGGCCTCTTGGGACTTATACTCAGAAGCCACCCAACCTGACTTCCACAATATTCTTTTGTTCAAACATTTCCTAAGACCAGAACAGATACAAAGGGTAAGAAAATGTATACCTATCAAAGGAAGGAATGGAAAATAACTTATGACCATTTAAAATATACCACAGTCTCCTTTCTGAGTACAATTATTTATATTATTCTCACATGCAAAGCACTTTCACCACCTCCTAAGACCATCAAAAGCTGTGGTATATAACAACAACCAGGTTTGTTGAAAAAAATAAAGCAACCATCATTTAGAGCATTTGCTCAGTTCTATGATATTAATTCTACCTCCATGTCTAACTTCAGGTTATTGATAAGACATCACTGAATGCAAACTGAGAAAGGATGCACAATATCATCTCTTAAAAGTGGTTATGAGTGGGCCCCCACATACCGCTGCCCACAAATCTCATCCAAAGATGGCATTGAACCCAAGTACAATATTTAAAAATCTGCATTTAAAGCAGAGCTCCTTGACTATGGCTTCCCTTGATCTGTTGACCTATAAAATGATACATTGTTGGCTTCCATATTCCTAATGCACAGTACTAAAATAATTTCATACTTAGATTAGTTAGTACCATTCAAAAACAGAAGAAACAAAAATTCCATAGCAGACACTGGAGTACAGCAATATAGAAAAAGCACAAAGTAACCAGTTTTTCAATTCCAGGACCTGAAAATATTCTTTGATTAAGGCCCCATTCTGCTCGATAGGAGTAATTCTCTGGTCCATTGTTGTCCTTAGGTACTTGTACTGCCCTTTGGGCTTTTGGCCCTGCTCTCTAGAATGTTTGTTCTGCCCTCTATATGTCTTTTCTTTTCCACAAGAAATGTCTCATACTTTCAACTGACAATCTATCTCATCCTGTTCCCTACTTAGTAAAAGTTGTAGGCCTTGATATACGTTTCCATTGTATAGTGTCTATGCCAAGACACTGCACTACTTGTAGACCAAGGTGCTAAAACTCCCTGTACATTATTTTGGCTTTCCTATGTATCAGAATATAATCTACTCCATTAAAAGAAAATCACACCCACAATTCTTTCTGTGGACACTTTCTTAGGTTTTTTTCAGAGCCACTTTGGTATTGGGTTTTTGTGTAATGAAGCTCTAAATTTCTTAAATGTTTTTTTTTGTCTAGCTGAGAAAGTTTGCTGGATACTAAATTTTCAGAATTCTTAACAAAGATTCTTATAGCCACATTTTGGTTTGATATTTTCTCCTAGGTCATTTCTTAATTTTTAAAAATGTCTGCTAAAGATATCATAGATGAGATAATATTTTATTTTCCAACATATCAAGCCTTGGGCCTCTTGTATTTCCTCTAAATTTTACTGACAAAGGAAACATCATCTTTTGTAATTCATCTCTATTCTAATTCATTATTAAATGTACTTTACAAAGAATCTTGTGTATCCATCTTCTTGGTCATGTCTACATGTTATCAGTACAATGTAGTGTCATATGTGGTAAAAAAAAAAAAAAGCCATTGTGGTAGCTGATTAGGGCAGAAGAGACAACTAAGTTGATTCCTAAAAATGAGTACAAGTTGGTTAGGTTAAGCCTAAGGAGTACATGTTGGTATCTATACATAGTTCAAAACTATCTCAGTATGGATTTCTAGAAGATGTAACTTGGCTAGGAATCCATTATGTTACAATTTGCATAGAATCCTAAAATCAAGGTTAGTGAGATGGTGGTTGGAAAGTTTTAGGCCAGGAAAACATAGTTATACCTGCAATTAGAAAGTTCACTCTGGCATGAGAGAGGCAAATGAAACTCTAGAGGAATCAGAAGACTACCCTAGTTGTTCAGGCATGAAATTATGATGTGGGGCTCAACAGAGTCAGTGGCACTGGTACCAGGGCAGCAGAGTTACCTTGGAAAATGATTTATGGTACACAAATGCCAGGATTTAGTGTTGACATAGGGCATTGGAGGAAAAGTGTATTCAAAAATGACTCTAGAATTTTGGGCTTGGGAAAATGTCAAGGAGATGCTACTTTTACCAAGAAAGCACATCAGAGCAAGTTTGATATGAAACATAGTGTAAGTTCAGTTTGAGGCGAATTGCATGAGAGAAACTTGTAATACATCCAAGTGGAAATGTCAGATAACAAAAAATATTCTGGCCTTTCCACCACTGAACTCCTTCAAATCTAAGTACACTATCTATCCACAGAACTGGTCTAGGCACAGTTTTGCCATTAGCACTTTCCACAGCCTTAGTTGAGAATCTAGATCAAAGCCCAATTCTGCAATATGCCCATGGGATTGGAACTTCATATATCATAACAAAGTGTGTGTTATATATATCACATATACTCACACCCACACACACACACACACACACACATACACACACACACACACACACACACGGTTCAAATGCCTTCTGTTCAAGTATTTAGAAGTAGTAATTAAAAATGCTGAAAAACACAGGCATTACAATGATCAACTGAATTCTAATTTGATTTATCACTTCCCAACAGCATGATTTGGGGTTTCTAATATCAATTATTTTTCCTTCTTCAGTCTACAATATGAATCTTTGGCTTTGCAAACATAATACTGTTATTTACCTCCATATCCCAGGTAGGAGCAAGCATTCCTGAAGTCTACTTTTAATTATATTTGCTTCAATTACATTTGAAGAGAATATTAAGAGATTAAATAACTCACTAATCTTTGTTTAGATCTAATAAATAATAGGCCAAGAGATGTATACACATACATTTTACACACATATGTAGATACACAGGCCCACACTTCCCCCAAGTGAGAGAAAAAAGACAGGCTCTTAGTACATCTCTATGCATTCCAAAAAGAAAAAAATGCCTTTTAAACCCAACCAAGTTCTTTTTAGTCTTTGAAAAATATAATTTAACAAGACCCTTAAGATCAAAATGAATGCTTTGTAGATCTACTTTAGTGGGTCAAAGGAGATGGATGCCCAATTGTAAAGAAACAGAGAGTAAATCATTTGTAAAAGAGGAGAAAGTCTTTTTGTCTGCTAGACAACCCAGATGGACTTTCTTCCACAATTCCCCCTCCTTTTTAGTGTCTTGGCAATGAGCTGGCTCACCAGCAATAGATCTGGCATCTCCACACAAACTAGTCATTTGTATGCAGACTTTTCAAGGTATCTGAAGTTAAATGCAAAGGTCAATTCACCCAACCAAAAGGAAGCAACTAACTTCCTTGTAAACATACAAAATGGCAGTAGAGACATGTGGCTTCTCTCCTGGATCATAATCCTTGAGACACTCAAGCCTGTCTGTCCAAGTATGCATTTCTATGGAATGACTAGACATTGAGTGTGTTTTGAGTTCTGCTGACTCTTTGTCCTACACATTTCCCCAGTAAACCTTACTTGATGCCTGCATGTATGACTAATGGTGTTTGTCCCAAACCTCAGGCTTAACTTTCAGAGGCATATAACTGAAAATTAACTGCTGTATGTTCTTGTTTTTCCCTCTTAAATTCTATTGTAGTTATGGCTCAGAGTCAGACTCTTCCCTATTGTATGGAAATCCATGACAAATTTTCCTTCTGAATGTTATAGACAGGAGTCTTAGTCTATTTGTGTTATTGTGAAGGAATACCTGAGGCAGGTTAATTTATAAGGAAAAGAGGTGTATTTGGCTCATAGTTCTGCAGGCAGTACAAGAAGCATGGTGTCATCTTCCATATCTGGTAAGAGCCTCAGACTATTTCCACCCTTGGTGGAAGACAAAAGGGAGCCATCATATCACATGGTGAGAAAGGGAGCAAGAGAGACAAGGGAGGGGTGCCAAACTCTTAAACAGTTAGTTCTCCTGGAAACTAATAGAATGAGAATTCATTCATTACTTGGACAGCACCAAGTCATTCATGAGGGATGTGACCAAACACCTCCTACTAGGTTCCACCTCCAACATAGGGCATTAAACTTCAACATGAGATTTGGTGGGGACAAATATCTAAACTATATCAGCTGGTGTGTACTCAAACCTTGTTAGAATTTCAAACAGATTTCCTTTTCTAGACAGAAATTCTACTCAGATGGAAATTTTTGACTGAAATTTCTTAAGGTTGGCTGCTTTTTTTGGTATAAAAATATTTGTGTCTGAATCGAGAAGGTGGGAAAATGAAGGGAGTTTGAGAGTTAATGACCTGGGAAGTCCTATCTGGGACCTGTTACTACATTATATAATTGTTTTGCATTGATGAATACAACTATTTGATGGTGATCAGCATTCCTGGACATTTGGATTGTTCAAATGAAATCCTAAAAGTAATATACGGCTTTTAATTAAAACCATTTAGTAACATTATTTTTATTTCTTTTTACTTTAATGTTTTAACATAGAAAACCATTAATTATTTAATAAAGAAAAAATCTGAGTTTTCTTTATTTCTGAATGTTTTCCTGATAATTTTTAAATGCTTTATTTTCAATTTGTTTTTATTTTATTTTATTGAATTATTTTTAATTTTTATTTTAAAGATCTGGGGTACAATTCGGGGTTAGGTATACAAAGGTCATTGTACAGGTAAAGTTTGGGCCTTACTTTGGTCCCTACTTCACCTGATTTGAGATCAGGTACTTTTATTGATGAAGTGTGTCCCCCTCGGCAGTTTCCCACTACTGCCAATCCCTTTCTTATAGTATTATGATAATTGTTAAGGATCCACTTATGAGTGAGAACATGTGGTACTCAGTTCTTTGTTTCTGTAATAGATCACTGAGTATTATAGACTCTGTCCATCCAAGTTGCTGTGAAGTTCATAATTTTGTCCTTCCTTATGGTTATGTAACATTCCATTGTGTGTATTTACCACATTAAAAAAAATCTAGTCCTCTTTCAGTGGGCAGCACAGTTGGTTCCATGTTTTTGTGATTTTGAATAATGCTGCAATAAACATGTGAGTGCAGGTATCTTTTTCATAGAGTGATTTGAGTTCCCCCAATATATTCCAAGAATAGGGATTGCTGGGTCATATAGGAGGTCAATTTTTAGGTCTTTTAAGAATCACTACATTGTTTTCTACAGAAGTTGTACTAGTTTACAATCCCACCAACAGTGTAGAAGTATTCCCTTTTCTCTACATCCTCTCCAGCATCTGTTGTTTGTTTTGTTTTGTTTTGTTTTTTGAGTTATTGATGATGGCTGCCCTGAGTGAGGTTAGGTGGTGGTATCTCAGTGTGTTTTTAATTTGCATTTCTTTGATAAGTCATAAGGCTGAGGATTTTTCATGTATCTGCCATCTGCTCATATGTCTTCTTTTGTGAAATATCTATTCACATCTTTTCTCCACTTTTTAATAAAGGTGTTTGTTTTTTTCTTTTCGGCATGATTGAGTTCCTTGTAGATCCTAGATGTTAGGCCTTTGTCAGATATACAGTTGACAAATATTTTTTTCCCATTCTGTGGGCTGTCTTCCCTCTCTCTTGATGATTTCTTTGGCTTTGCAGAAGTTTTTCAGTTTGATGAGGTCCCACTTTATCTTATCTCTTATGGCATGGGAACTTGGGGTTTTGATCAGGAATTGGTTGCCAATTCCAATTTCCATAAGGGTTTCTCCTACATTTTCTAAGATTCTTATAGTTTGAGGTTTGATTAATTTAGAGTTGATTTTTGTGTATGGTGATAGGGAGGGGGTCTTATTTTAATCTTCTGCATGTGGTCATTCAGTTTTCCCAGCACCATTCATGGAATAAATTCTCCTCTCCCCAGTGGTTGTTGTTGAAGGCTTTGACAAAGATGGTTGTTTCAGAAATTGAGTTTTTGCTTCTGGAATCTCTATCCTGTTCCATTGGTCTATATGCCTGTTCTTGTACCAATACCAGATTGTTTTCATTACTGAAGCCTTATAATAAAGTTTTAAGTCTGGAAGTGTGATACATACTGCCTTGTTTCTTTTGCTGAGGATTTTTTTGGCTACTTGTGGTCATTTATGTGTCCATATGAATTTCTGTATTGTTGTTTCCAGGTAGGTCTGAGAAGAGTGATGCTGGTGATTTAATGGATATTACATTAAATCTGTAGATTGCCTTGGGTAGGATGGACATCTTAACAATGTTGATTCTTCCTATCCATGAACATGGAATTTTCTTCCATTTGTTTGTGTTGTCTTTGATTTCTTTGAGCAGTGTTTTGTAGTTTTCATTGTAAAGATCTTTCACTTCTCTGGTTAGGAAGATGTCAAGGTATTTCATCTTTTTTTGATATTGTTAATGGAATTGTGTTTTTTATTTGGTTCTCTGCCTGCTTGTTGTTAGCGTATAAGAATGCAACTGTCTTTTGCACAATGATTTTGTACCCTGAGACTTTGCCAAAGTCCTTTATCAATGCAAGATGATTTTTGACAGATTCAATTGGATTTTTGAGGTATAGAATCATATCGTCAGCAAGAGGGATAACTTGACTTCCTCTTTTCCTATTTGGATGACACTGATTTCCTTCTTTTGTCTAACTGCTCTAGCAAGGACTTCCAATGCTGTGTTGAACATAGGGGTGAAAGTGGGCATCCTTGTCTTGTTCCAGTTTTCAGGGGAAATGCTTTCAATTTGTGTCTGTTTAGCAATATGTTGACTGTGGGCTTATTGTAGATGATTCTTACTATTTTAAGGTATGTACCCTCTATGCCTAAGTGTCCAAGGGTTTTTATAAAGAAAGAATGCAAAATTTATTGAGAATTTTTCAGTGTCTAATGATATAATCATGTGATTCCTATTTTTACATCTATTTATGTACTTAATTATATGTATAGTCTTGTAGATGCTGAACAAGCTCTGCTCCCTGGGATGAAGCCTATTTGCTCATAGTGGGTGATTTTTGATATGTCATTGGGTACAATTTGCTAGAGTCTTGTTGAGTATTTTTGCATCTATATTCATTAGGGATATTGGCCTAGCACTTTTTCTTTGTTGTATCATTACCTGGTTTGGGTATCAGTGTGATGTTAGCTTTATAAGATGATTTGGGAAGAGTTCCAACTTTCTCAATTGCCTGGAAAACTTTCAAGAGAATTGGTATCATCTCCTCCTTGTATGTTTTATAGAACTCTGCTGGAAAGCCATCTGGTCTAGGTCATTTTTTTTGGGTAGTTTTCTTATGAAAGAGTTGATTTCCTGGGTTGTTATTGGTCTATTTAATGTCTTAATCTCTTTTTGTTTCAACCTTGGGAGGTTGTGTGATGTCAGAAAATCTGCCATTTCATTTAGGTTTTTGAGTTTGTTTCCATACAGGTGTGCATAGTAATCACTGATAATTTTTTGTATTTCTTCAGGATCCATTGTGATTTGATCTTTTGCCTTTCTTATTGTGTTTATTTGGGCCTTTTCTCTCATTTTCTTGGTCATCCTGGCTAGAAGTCCATTAATCTTGTTTATCCTTTCAAAGAACCAGCTTTTTGTTTCATTGATTTTTCCTATATTTTTGTGTTCTATGCCCTGTATTTAGGTTTTTACTTTGGTGATCTGGATTCTTCTGCTGAAGTTAAGGTTTTAGTAGTCTTGTCTTTCCAGGTCCCTATGTGATGTGTGAGGTTTTAACTTGTGATCTTTCCGTTCCTTGATGTGTTTTTGTAAAGAAATGAATTCTTCTCTAAGTATTGTTTTCATGGCATCCCAGAGGTCTTAGTAAGATGTTTCTTCATTTTCATTTGTTTCCAGAAATCTTTCAATTTCTTCTTTGATTTTCATATTGACCCAG
Organism: Tarsius wallacei; assembly: GCA_963574415.1. Lineage (NCBI taxonomy): Eukaryota > Metazoa > Chordata > Mammalia > Primates > Tarsiidae > Tarsius > Tarsius wallacei. The sequence continues at coordinate 27,530 of CAUYQG010177052.1, forward strand.
GAGTTGTTCAACATCATGCTGTTTAGTGTCCATGTCTTTGTGGGTTTTGGGGGAGCTTTGTTTGTGCTGATATTTATTTTTATTCCACTGTGGTCTGAGAAGTTGCATGGCAGTATTTCGAACTAATAGAATTTGTTTATGCTTGATTTATGTCTAAGGAGGTGATTGACCTTGGAGTACATTACATGTGGTGATGAATAGAATGTATATTCCATGGTTCTTGGGTGGCACTCCAAGATCACTTCTGTGGGTATCTATTAAGTCTGTTTGGTCAAGTATCAAGTTGAGCTTCCAAACTCCTTGTTGATTTTTTGCCTTGATGACCTAGCTAAAGCTGTTAGTGAGGTAATTAAGTCCCAGCTATGATAGTGTTAGAGTCAATAATTTTTTTTTAGTCTACCTAGAAGCTGCTTTATAAAGATTGGTGCTCCTATGTTGAGTGCATATATGTTTAGGATGTTTAGGATGGATATTTCTTGTTGATGGGCTGAACTTTTTATCATTATTTAGTGACTTTCCATATATTTTTAAATTTTTGATAGCTTTAAAGATATTTTGTATTGTTAAGATTATGTCCCATTTGCCTGAAAATTTGTTTTCCATTCTCTTACTTTTAGTCCGTGAGTGTCCATTTTGGTGAGATGAGTCTCCTGGAGACAGCATAATGTTGCATCATGTTTTTAAAATCCAGCTTGCCATTCTATGTCTTCTCAGTAGTGTGTTCAGTTCATTCAGGTTCAGGCTAATTATTGAGATGTCAGAGTTTATCTCTATCATGAGGTTCTTATAGGGTTTGTTGTTGTTTGTTTGCTTTTTGGTTTTCTTTTGATTTGGGGGTTGGTATATGTGTTTGTATTCAATCATTTTCCTGCATTCTTGGGAAGAGCATGATCACTCTCTTTTTTTCTTTCTTCTGTATTTGATACTTTCTTAAGCATTTCTTGTAGAGCTGGTATGGAGGTGGCATAAATTCTTACGAATTGAATCTCTGGGAAATATTTTAATTCTCCATTGCTGGTAAAGCTTAGCTTAGCTGGGTAGGAAATTCTTGGTTGGAATTGTTTATCTTTGAAACTTTGAAGAATGGACTCCAGTATCTTTTAGTCTGTAATGTTTCTGTAAATAAGTCTGCTGCTATTCTAATTGGTCTTCCCCGGTAAGTAATCTAACATTTCTCTCTTGCTGCCATTAGGAATTTTTCTTTTAGACCTACTTTGTGTAGGCAAGTTGCTATGTATCTAGGAGTTGGTCTTCTCATTTGATGTCTTGCAGGGATTCTCTGAATTTCTTGTGTTTGAAAGGTCACGTCTCTGATGAGAGAAGTTTTCTTGGAAAAGTTTATGGAATGTTTGTTCCAGGGTGGTCTCTGTTTATTTATCTTCCTCAGGAATGCCAATTAACCATAGTTTTGACCTCTTGATATAATCACACATCTCTTGGAGGCTTTGTTCTTTTTTAAGCTTCTTTTCTATGTTTTTAACAGTTTGTGTTAGTTCCATATTTTGATCATCAAGCTCTGAGATTCTTTCTTCTGCTTGATTAACTCTGTTTTCCATGCTTGTCATATCGTTATTAATTTCACATACTGTGTAAGCCTGTAATCCCGTGCCTTTGGGAGGCTGAGGTGAGTGGATTGCCTGAGCCCGTGGGTTCGAGACCCGCCTGGGCAAGCAAGACCTCATCTCTACAATAAATCAAAAAATTAGCCGGACGTGGTAACGCACGCCTGTAGTTCCAGCTACTTGGAAGGATCGCTGGAGCCCAGCAGGTCAAGGCTGCGGTGGCCGGGAGCGGCCACTGCACTCCAGTCTGGGCAACAGAGTGAGACTCCAACTCAAAAAAAAAAAAAAAAAAAATTCACATACTGTATTCTTTATTGCCATCATCTCAGTTACCCACTCCTTCATTCTTTTCTCTTGTTTCTCCTCATTTCTATTCATTCTCTCTATTAATATCTTGATCTCTGGGTTGTGGTTTGAGATGAGTCATTCTGGGAGCTCTTCATTGTTTGAGTGCCAAAGTCTGTATTCTAAGGTGTTGTCTTCCCAGGGATCTATATGGGACCCATGTTCTTCTTTTGATTCTTCATTTGTGATAGTCCCCCCCACCTTTTCCCCACTTCTTTGCTTAATGATGGAGGGGGGTTCATTTTACTTCTGTTTGCTCAATCCCCTATTCTTCCTTATGTAGATCCTCTAGATTTGTTCATTTTGAAGCTGGAATGGGGATGGGAGACTGTGTTTTTTGTAGTTTTGAGATTTAATTAAGATGTGATGGGAGAGCTGTGACTCAGAAGCTATCTGTAGATCACAGTATCCATTGACAAGTATGACCTTTCATATGACACAGCAATTCCCCTGCTGAGAATTATATACCAAGGAGAACTCAAATCATTCTACAAAAACAACAACAACAACAACAAAAAAAACACCTACACATGCATGTTTATTGCAGCACTATTCACAATAGCAATAGCATGGAACCAACCATGCTTTGCTATCCAAATGGATTGGAACCCACTTCCCACCATCTTACCATTTCTCTATGCATTGGGGTATATGTATGCCTCCTCAATTCATCTGCTATTGCTGATGCTGCCGCCAAGTCCCCCACTCAGATCAGATGTGTCCATGAGTGGTCCAAATGGGCATCTGTCTCTTTGTGTCTGCTCCTGAAATTTTCTCTCTGGGGCAGTGATGGTCAATATAAAAGGGGTGTGGAGATCACCTCCAGTTGTCACATTGGAAGCTAAACACAGCTGGGCAGGTCAACACGTCTCTGTCCAGAAAAGAGAAAATGGTGGCTATAAGTGTTTCCTTGCCACTGGTGGGACTCAGCTCCAGATTTCCTTGTAGTGCCCTCTCCCTGGTTCCCTCTACCAGCACTCAGCCATTGATGTGGGTGGTGGTGTGGACCAGGTGCCATGCACTGAGTAGCAAGTGACCTCCACTGTCTCCTCCCAAGAAATCCCCAAGAATGGCCTTGTTTTTATTTTAAATAAAATAAAATATTTTCTTATTTTATTTTATTTTATTTTTGTGAGTTGGAGTCTCGCTCCATCGCCCAGACTGGAGTACTGTGGCACCCCACAGCCACTCCAGTGTCGACCTGCTGGGCTCCAGCAAACCTTCTGCCTCAGCCTTCCAAGTAGCCAGAACTATAGGCATACGCTACTATGCCAGGCTAATATTTTGATTGTATTGTAGAGATGATGTCTTGCCAAGGTGCCTGGGCTGGTCTCGAACCTGTGGGTTCAGGCATTCCACTCTCCTTGGCCTCCTAAAGGAGATTGCTGGGATTGCAGGCTGGGCCACTGAGTCTGGCCCTTATTTGTTTTTTGGGTTTTTTGTTTTAAGAATGTAGGGTACAATTCAGGATTAGGTTTACAAGTGGTCATTGTACAGATAAAGTTTGGTCCCCACTTTGCATGGTTTAAAATCAGGTATGCTTATTGATGTTGGGTCCACCCCCCAACTGCCCCTGGCAGTTTACCATTACTGCCAATCCCTTTCTTATAGTATTATGGAAAATGTTCAGGGTATGCTTATGAGTGAGAATATGTGAGACTCTGTTCGTTGTTTCTGTGATAGATTACTGAGTATGATAGGATCTAAATCCATCCAAGTTGCTGCAAAGTTCATATGTTTGACCTTCCTTATGGCTGTGTAATAGTCCATTGTTTATATGTACCACTTTTTTTTTAATCCAGTATATTTGGATAGTAAATCATGGCTGGTTCCAACTTTTGCTATTGCGAATAGTGCTGCAATAAACATGTGTGTGCAGGTATTTTTTTTTTTTTCTTTCTTTTTTTGTAGAATGATTTGAGTTCTTCTTGGTATATTCTCAGTAGGGGAATGGCTGGGTCATATGGAAGGTCAATGTCTAGTTCTTTTAGAAATTGTGACACTGTTTTCCAAAGAATTTGCACTAGTTTGCATTCCTACCAGCACTGTAGAAATGTTCCTTTTTCCCTGCATCTTCATCAGCATCTGTTGCTCTTTGTTTTACTAATGATGGCAATTTTTACTAGGGTTAGGTGGTATCTCAGCGTGGTTTTGATTTCCATTTCTCTGATGATTAGTGAGGCTGAGCACTTTTTCATGTTTCTGTTGGCTGCCTGTGTAACTTCTTTTGAGAAGTATGTATTCATGTCTTTGCCCACTTTGTGTGTGTGTGTGTGTGTGTGTTGGAGTCTCACTATTGTTGCCCAGATTGAGTGCATTGGCACACTCATGGCCACCCCAGCCTTGACCTGCTGGGCTCAGACAATCCTTTTATCTCAGCCTTCCAAGTAGCTGGAACTACAGACATATGCCACCGTGCCCAGCTAGTCTTTGCCCACTTTTTAATGGGGCTTTTTTTTTTCCTTTTGGCACATTTGAGTTCCTTGTAGATCCTGGATGTTAGGCCTTTGTCAGATATATAGTTGGCAAATATTTTTCCCAGTCTGTGGGCTTTCTCTCTGCTCTCTTGATGGTTTCTTATGCTTGGCAGAAGCTTTTCATTTTGATAAAGTCCCACTTGTTTATCTTATCACTATGGCATGAGCACTTGGAGTTTTGATCAGGAATTGTTTGCCAATTCCAACTTCCATAAGGGTGTCTCCTGCATTTTCTAAGGTTTTTATAGTTTGAGGTTTTATGCTTAGGTTTGAACCATTTAGAGTTGACTTTTATGTATGGTTAGGTAGGGTTCCTGTTTAAGTCTTCTGCATGTGGTCAACCAGTTTTCCCAGCACCATTTACTGAATAGGTTCTCTTCACTCCAGTGGTTGTTAGTGGAGGTTTTGTCAAAGATATGTTGGTTAGAATATTAGGTTTTGCTTCTGGAATCTCTATCCTGTTCTGTTGGTCGACATGCCTATGCTTGTACCAATGCAAGGATGTTTTGGTGATCGCAGCCTTAGAGTAAAGTTTAAAGTCTGGAAGTGTGATACTTCCCACTTTGTTTCTTAAGCTGAGGATTGTTTTGGTTGTTCATGGTCATTTATATTTCCATATAGATTTCCGTATTGTCATTTTCAGGTCTGAGAATAATGATGTTGGTATTTAATGGGTGTTGCATTTAATCTGTAGAGTGCCTTGGGAAGGATGGACATCTTAACAATGTTGATTCTTCCTATCCATGAGCATGGAATATTTTTCCATTTGTTTGTGTCTTCTTGGATTGCTTTGAACAGCGTTTTGTAGTTTTTATTGTAAATGTCTTTCACTTCTCAGGTTAGGAAGATGCCGAGGTATTTCATTTTTTTGTGTGGCTATTGTGAGTAGGATTGTGCTTTTTATTTAGTTCTCTGCCTGCTTGTTGTTGGTGTCTAAGAATGCAACTGTCTTCTGCACATTTATTTTGCACCCCATGACATTACCAAACTCCTTTATCAGTGAAAACAGATTTTTGATAGATTCTTTTGGGTTTTCAAGGTGTAGGATCATATGATCAGCAAAGAGGGAAAACTTATCTTCCTCTTTTCCTGTTTGGATACCCCCCGATTTCCTTCTTTTGTCTAATTTCTCTAGCTAGGCCTACAAACACAGTGTTGAACAAGAGGGGTGAGAGTGAACAGCCATGTTTTGTTCCAGTTTTCAGGGGAAATGTTTCTAGTTTCTGTCCATTTAACAATATGCTGACTGTAGGTTTATCATAGATGGCACTTAATATATTTTGGTATATTTCTTCTATGACTAGGTGATTGAGGATTTTTATCAAGAAGAAATGCTGGATTTTATCAAAAACTTTTTCTGCACCTAATGATGTAATCATGTGGTTCTTGTTTTTCCATCTGTTGATGTATTTAATTACATTTATGGTCTTGCAGATGTTTAACCAGCCCTGCATCCTGGAGATGAAGCCTGCTTGGTCACGGTGAATGACTTTTAAGATGGGCTGTTGGATCCGATTTGCTAGAATCTTGTTGAGAATGTTTGCATCTAAGTTCATTAGGTATATTGGCCTGTTGTTCTGTATTGGCCTGTAGTTGATATGTAGTGTCCTTCCACATCTTTTTAAATTTTTGAAAGCTTATATGTTGTTTTGTCTGATATTAGGATCATGTCTCTTGCCTTCTTTTGTGATTTATTCACCTGCAAACTCATTTTCCATTCTCTAACTTGGAGTCAGTGTGCATCTCTTGTGGTAAGATGAGTTTCCTGGTTGCAGCAGATAATTGGGTCATGGTTTTTTATGTAGTTTGCCATTCTGTGTATTTTCAGTGATGCATTTAATCCACTCATTTTAAGGCTGATTATTGAAATATTGCTTATTCCCCTCACAAAGTTCTTATAAAGTTTTTTCTTTGTTTGTTTTATTTCAGCTTTTGGGTTGATGTTTGTGTGTGTTTTCAAGTTTGCAGTCACAATGTATTCTCTGCTGAGTCTGTGTTCTGCTTTTCTCTTGGGAAGTGCATGGTCATTCTTTTTTTTCTTTCTTCTGTACTTAATACCTTTTAAGCATCTCCTGAGGAACTGGTCAGGAAGCTGTATAATCTCTTAGAGATTGAACATCTGGGAAGGATTTTAATTCTCCATTGCTGATGAAGCTGAGCTTGGCTAAATAAAAAATTCTTGGTTGAAATTGTTTATCTTTGAGGACTTTGAATATTAGACTCCAATCTCTTCTAGCTTGTAGTGTTTCTGCCAATAGGTCTGCTGCTATTCTGAGTGGTTTTCCCCCATAGATAGTCTGATTTTTCTATCTTGCTGTCTTTAGCTTTTTTTGTTTTGGTCCCTCTTTGTGTAGACAAATTACAAGATGTTTAGGTGTTGGTCTTCTCATTTGATGTCTTGCGGAGATTCTCTGTATCTCTTGTGTTTGGATGGTCACATCTTTGGTGAGATGAGGAAAGTTTTCATGGACCACCTTCTGGAATACTTGTTCCAAGGCGTTTCCCTTTCTTCTTCTGGGATACAAATCAGGCATAGGTTCAGCCTCTTGATATAATTGCACATCTCTTGGTGGTTTTGTTCTTTTTTTCTGAGTTTTCTTTCTATGTTTTTTACAGATTGGGTTAATTCCATGTTTTGGTCTTCAAGTTCTAATATTCCTTCTTCTGCTTGATTTATACTGCATTCCATGCTTGTCATCTTGTTATTTATTTCCTGGATGAAGTTTTTTATGGCCAGAATTTCTGTTACAATTTCTTTCAGTGTTGCATCTTGTCTTTCTTGATTCTTATTCACTCTTTCCATTCTGGAGTGCAGTCCTCCTATTGCAGCTGATGTCTGGGCTCCACCTGCTTTCGTTCCTCTCAGTAATGCCCCAGCTGTGTGGGTTTAATGTTTAGAGGATCACAGGGGAGGAGGGGTTGGGTCAGCCCTGGACTCACCACTGATTTCTTTGGAGGTCTTCCTTGTCCTTCTCTGGTCACACACTTTGATTTGCAGCTGAATCAGTGTAGGGGGTGGGGTGCCTGAGACTCAGCACTCATCCTGTCCTCTTGGTTTGTGCTTTTGGGATATTCCCTCTGGATCACAATCAACCCCTGAGTAGTTAATCTGCTGGTCACAGATATTGGGTCTGTTGCTCCATGGTGAGCAAGTCAGAGCAATTTTCCTGCCCAGTTTTTAAGATGGTGACAGAGTGCCTCCTTCATCTTCTCTAGTGGGGATCTACCTCCAAGCTCGCTCGTTGTGCTCCCTCCACAGCCCTTGTTGCAGAGTGCTGCAGTGGTGAGGTAGAGCATGGAACCAGCAGCCTCTCTTGGCAGCTTCTTCCTGGATAGGACTTTGTTGATTTTTTTTAAAATGGCACTCAGCATCTGCATCCCAGAAAGTGCTAGGGACCAAGCAGAGCAGCTCTGGCACCAGTGACTAAACCAGTAGAGCCCTGGTTGCTTGTTTCTGTGTCCCTATTCACTCAGTCACTTACACACCCACTTATTCACAGACGTGTGCAAAGTTTCCATACTCTCACTCACTCGCACTGAGACTTGCTTAGTCCAACTTTGCTCTACCCTCATCTTCCTGAGAATCCCTGTTTTCTTATTATGTGAGAGAGAATGGTGATGGAATTTCTAAATTGATATTTTTTTTTTCCCATTTACCTAATGACAATAGTACTTTGTAGTAAGCAATGGTAGGAGCACACTAATTTTCATCTTTGGGAGGGTATTCTATACTTTGCATCTTAAAAAGGGAGGAGAATGTGTCTTTGTATTATGCATTGTGCCTTACATGTAAGTAGTGCTGTCTAATACAACTTTCTGCAATCACAAATATGTTCATATTGGCCATGAACTATCAAATGTTCTATAAGAGTTGCTGGCCAATAAAAGGGGGAGACCTCCCAAAAAATGACATTTAATTATAAAAATTTGTCTATTTATTCTTACATGTTTAAACTTCAGTCATCTTCAAAGTACTCTCCATTTGAAGCAATACACCTATCGAGACATTTTTTTCTACTGCTCAAAACAATTTTTGAACTTGTCAGTTTTGATGCCTTTTTTTCTGCTATTTTTTTGTTTCACCTCTTCCACATTGGCAAAATGTTTCCCTTTGATAACTTTTTTTATCTGGAGAAACAATTAAATACTCAGGGAGAGATTGAGTGAGTAGGGAGGGTGGGGTACATTGGGGTCAAAAACTGTTAAACACTCGGAGGTGCGGGCAGGGGCATTGTTTTGGTGAAAAAACCAGTCATCTGTTTGCCACAATTCAAGATGTTTCTTCTGCAAACCATGATGTAACCATCTCAAAATTTCCAGATAAAAACTTTGGTTGACTATTTGATTCTGAGGAGCACATTCTGAGTGTACTACAAGGGGCCTGCCATCCAAAACATAATCTCAGTTTTTTTGGGTCCCTCCTTGTGTGGTTGCTAATATCCCCAATGTGACTTTTGAGCTTATTAGTATAGAGATATGGTATATAAGAAAGAGTTACTACACATGTAGGCTGCATGCAGGTGAAGTTTGGGCCTCCTACTGGCCCTTACTTCCCCTGGTTTGGGACCAGGTACTCTTAGTGTTGTTATTTGCTCCATCCCTTTCTCCCTTCCTCCCCTGGCAGTGCCCAGAGACTGCAGGTCCTTCTCTTGTGCTGTTGTGATTAATGTTCAGGTCCCATTTATGAAGGAGAACTTCAGGTAGTTTGGCATTTTAGTCTTTGGTTTCTGTGATAGATCACTAAGTATGATGGTCTCCATCTCCATCCCATTTGCTGTGATGTCCATGATTTTGTTTTTCTTTATGACTGTGTAATACTCCATTGTGTATATGTACCACTTCTTTATTCAGTTCACTCTTAACGGGCAGTAGGGTTGTTTCCATGTTTTTGTTGTCTTGAGATGTGACTAATGTGACTCTGAAACTAAGTTTTTAATTTTATTTCACTGTAAATGTTTTAAATTTAAATAACTACATGTGGCTAGTAGTTATCATATTGGACATTGCAACCTTAGATTTTAAAATTGCAATTGGAAAAATGACTGAATCTTTACAGAAGCAATTCCTTTTGATATTTTAAGGCTTGTAGCACATTCATTAGCCGAGTTATTGGTGTCAGTGCTAATTTTTAGTTTTAAATATTTTATTTGATTATCTTTCAAATGTTAATTTATTTTGAAAATATGACAAAATCTAAACATGGATTAATGTTATTTTAAAAAGCACTTGTTCAAACAAGAAATCTGCAAGTGCTAATGTTTGAAATACTTGCTTTCAGTCTGCAAAGCATTATAAAACAGAAAGTTGTATATTTAATTCTCCTGGACTGAGCATGTAATCCTTCATGGGTATATGTCCATAATTTAGTAAACTTTTACTGTGTAAAACACAGTAAGTGATGAACACAGAATTGTAAGTGTTTAAGAGATAACTTTGTTATTCAAAGTGAAGATCTTAAACAGTAAACTATAAGGCTAACGAAAATTCTGTTTATCACAGGCCTTGATCTTGAAAACTACAGACTTAAGCTAAACTATATGTAGAGTATTCCTATCAGAGTGCCTACTCGAAATTCAGTGACAATAATTCATCCATCATATATTGTTTCTCTGCCCAATGATAAGGAGATGTAAAACATAGGCTTGGCACCCCCATGTAAAATAGAGAGAAGTTGATTTCTCAGTTTTGACCCTGATGCATGTGTGATTATGTACTTTCTATGTGAAGACAACACTTTGCCAATTTGTCTTTATGCATTTAGTCACCCTCTGCTCTGCTCATGTATTATAATATTACGTAAACATTGCTTTTTGTTGTGATGCTTAAGTCTTTTAACCTAATGCATGAAACATTCAAAATACATTTTGGTGTATGTATTAGTATAAAAATCAAATATTTTAGTGTCAGATAGAGCTGAATTAAAATTCTAACTTTCTATCTTATTGAGAAAAGTGTTTACTTTACTTAACTTCTTTGACACTATGTTTCCTTACATTGGAAATAGAATGAATCATATTTCTATCGTGTTTTTATGTGTGCATAGACATTATTCATATTGATGCAAATGATAACAATCAATCACAAATCTTTAGCAATCCTATGGGCATATAGAATCATTATACCATTTTGCAGATGAGAAAAGATAGTCCACAAAACTTACAAACTGATCTAGATTCCAAGCTGGTCTATGGATTTCATAGATTGTGTGAAAGAACTGATACCATAATGCACATAGCTGATCCTCAATACAGGGCAGCCCGTGCAACACTTGAAGCTTTATAAAATGAATTACTTCAAACATACATAAATGTACAGTGAGCAATGTAACAATTGCTCATGTATTCAACACCAAGAATGGTTATATGCTAACATTTGACATATTTTCTCCAGATCTTGTTCTCTTTCTTTTTATGAAAATAAACCATTGTAGATACAGATAAAATCTTCCTTGGGCTTTTCTTTCACCTTCTTTCATTTTCTGGAAGAACAGCCAATGAGGTGAATCTAGCTATATATTGTGGCAAGGAGCTACATCTGCTCTCAGAAGTTGCATCGGCTAATAGAAGTTCTGACACTTCTTTATCGCTGACCCACCACTTTCCTTTCCTTGCATGAGAAAACTAGCCAACCTCTATCCATATTTCTATATAAATGTATTCATAACAAATATATTATTTATGTAGATTTTTAAAAGAATTCTGTGTTTAATATACTTGTATTTAAGTATAAATAAGTATACTGAGAGTATACTTACAGTATTTACATTTATTTATAAGATAAATAAATGATACTGTGGGTACAATTTCCAACCTGCATTTTTACTCAACTTTAGGATTTCAGGATTCATTCAAATTGATACACATAGATCAACTTTCAACACTGAACACGGTTAGAGTAATATACAATATAACTATATATATGATGTTGTTGTTCATTCCCATACCAATAGTCAGTTAATTTATTTGTAATTTTCAATTTTACTATGAATATTGAAACTACAACAAGAATGTAGTAGTTCTTACAAGGTTTTTTATCTTTGCTGACTTCAGATCATGCAGCAATAATTTATTTATTTGCACTCTTGTTAGTTGCTGGGTATCTGACTACCTTTTGCCCATAATTAAAGTGGTTTTGCACTTTTTTTGTGTGTGTGGCGGGGGGAGAGTTGTTTTAGAGTCCCATCAGATGTGTCTTTTGTTCCTTACTGGACCTGGCAAATATTTGATTAATACAATGCAGGCAGAAGGTGCTGACACTGGAACCCACAGTGTTGAGACACCTTTGGATGGGGATTAGTGGAATTGGCACAGCTGATAGCAGGTGTGTACAGTCAAGTTGATTAGAGATGACTTCAGATAGAACATATCTTTAAAATTATTTTTTGGCTGTTTACCAGTATTCTTGTGATATAATATAAAAATTGTCTTTGCAATTTCTAGCACAGAGTTCTAAAAACTCTTGAAACTTCCTGATTAATAAGAGTGTCTTTGTTATTTATGACTTGCCCCATTTTACTACACCTAAGTTTATGTTAAGTCATAAACTCAAGTCAGGGTTGAGGACCCTAGAATGGAGCTTCAAAATGGAGGCTGGTCTTTAAAGACTGTTCTCCATCCTCTAGGAAGGGAAAGGATCCTGGAGATGGAGTTCAATTACCAACAGCCAATAATTGTGTCAATCATCCTAAGTAATAAAACTTTGATAAAAAATTAAACAATGAGATTGGGGAGCTTCTAGATTGGTAAACACATATATATGGTGACAAGGTGGTTCCTGGAAAGGGCATGAAAGCTCTGCTCCATACCTTGCCCTAGGCATCTCTTCTATTTGGCTTTTCTAGGGTTTATAATAAAATTGTAATCCAAAGTGCAGTGCTTTTCTGAGTTCTGTGAGTTTTTATAACATATTATCAAGCTAGAAGGATATAATGGAACCCCTTAATTTGTAGTAGGAAGAAGGGCAAGAGTTAATCTGAACACCTCTTTTGTGACTGACATCTAAAGTATGGGTTCTCTTGAGAGTCTAAACCCCTCAGGGCAGAGCTTAAGATGGTGACCAGACAGGTCGGACTGTGAGAGCCTCTGCAAAAGCAAGTGTCCATAGAGACTCTCTGCATGAATAGGCGTGTGCTGGTGGGAGAGTGAAAGTCTGCCTGAGGGGAAACCTGGATTCATGCACCCAGGCCCCCCTCGGAGGGTAAATGCAAGCCCCTACCACCCTGACATAGGAGCATGGGCGCGTGCAAGATCATCTGCCACTTGTGGGACTCTTAAGAGAGGAGTCTGCTGAATCCAGCTGATTCTCATTGCCTGATGCCTAGCCTACACCATCACCTGTTGTGGCAGATCAGCTGGATCCCCAGATCTGATCAATGGAGAGAGAGGATCTGGGAGAACCAGAGAGGTGCCCCATGCCCAGTAAGGAGATGCAGACCACAGCCATGTTCTCTGTCCCAGGACCAGGCAGAGACCTGCATTGCCCCACCCAGCTAGACCCAGCCTCCAACTTGGGATCTAAGGACCAGGCAGAGATCTGCATTGCTCCACCCAGCTCTGCCCAGCTCAAAAGATTGAAAACACACATGAATCAATCCCAAAATCAAAAGAAAGACAATAAACAGGAAGAACAACAACTCTATAAGAACCTCATGACAGGAATAAACTCTCACATTTCAATAATTAGCTTGAATGTGAATGGACGAAGCACACCACTGAAAAGACATAGAATAGCAAAATGGATAAAATATCATGAGGCAACAATATATTGTCTCCATGAGACTCATCTCACCAGAAAGGACACTCACAGACTCAAAGTAAGAGGATGGGAAGCAAAATTTCAGGTGAACAGAACACAAAAGAAAGCAGGAGTTGCGATCTTAATCTCAGACAAAATACCCTTTAAGCTATGAAAAATTAAAAAAGATACAGAAGGTCACTATATAATGATAAAAGGTTCAATCCATCAACAAGAAATATCCATCCTAAACATATATGCACCCAACATAGGAGTACCAACTTTCATAAAGCAGCTTCTAGGCAAACTTTAAAAAGATATTGACTCTAACACTATCATAGCTGGGGACTTAAGTACCCCACTCACAACCCTAAACAAATCAACAAGACAAAAAATCAACAAGGAGATCCGGAACCTTAATGTGACACTTGACCAAATAGACTTTATTGATA
>CAUYQG010177055.1:0-11584 GCA_963574415.1 Tarsius wallacei
AAAGTGCTGGCATTATAGCTGTGAGCTGCCACGCCCAGCCAATTGTACCTTTATTAAGTGATTTTTTCCAAACTGTTTTTTTTGCAATGACTCTATTCCTTGTTGTTTGTGGTCATTAAAGTCTCCGTTCTATTATCTTGGAGATCATCCAGTGATCTGACAAAGTTTCACTAAACGCTGAAGTTATTTTTTCTTTTTTTGAGTCGGAGTGTCACTCTGTTGCCTAGGCTCACGGCCACCACAGCCTCGACCTGTTGGGCAGGTGATCCTTCTACCTAAGCCTTCCAAGTAGCTGGAACCACAGGCATGCACCTCCACACCTGGCTTTTTTTTAAGAGATGAGGTCTCATCATGTTGCTCAGGCTAGTCTTGAACCCCTGAGTTCAAGCAATTCTTTTGTTTCCGCCTCCCAAAGTGCTGGGATGACAGGTGTGAGCCACCGTGCCCGGTCAAACACTGAAGCTTAGTAGGATCTTTCCTCATTAAGCACTCTGCTGGTTGCTTTGTTATGATTAGATTCGAGTTCTGAAAAGGTTGTTCGTTTCAGTTTTTGCCAGCTTACTGGTTGCTTCAGTGGAGAGACTGATCCTTGGAGTGTCTTACTCTGCTTTTCTGCTATGCCGCTTGATGGTAGGGGTGGCTAACCACTCAGAGGGACTTATTTTTCCCTTGACTCTCCTTATACTTCTCTTAAGGACTTGACTACTTGGCCAGAGATGACCTTTACAGAGCAGAGAGTTACTGGAGACTTAGCAACAGTTCCTTCCTTCTGTCCGAATCTCACTGTCACACAGGCTGGAGTGCAGTGGTATGTTCATGGCCACCTAAGCCTCGACCTGCTGGGCTCAGGTGATCCTTCCGTCTCAGCCTTCCAAGTAGCTAGAACCCACAGGCGTGCACCACCATGCCTGGCTAATTTTTGTAATTTACTGTATAGAGGAGGTCTCACCAAGCTGCCCAGCCTGGTCTTGAACCCCTGGGTTCAGGCAATCCTCTTGTCTCTGCCTCCCAAAGTGCTGGGATTACAGGCGCGAGCCACCATGCCTGGCTATTAGTTGCTTTTTAAATAGACTTTTCTCTTCAGGTCCAAGACTATACAGTTTGTTTCAAAGGAGGCTTTCATGAATATAACTAATGCCAATGTATAATATAGAGTAAGTACAGACTCAACTTAGAGGCTTCAGTTTTTGAGAAAAATTTTGTGAAGATAACTTGTTCTCATGTTGACATAATGCCTTATCATATTTTATTCTACCAAAAAGCGTTGACATTTTAGAATGTTATTTTAAAATTTTTCTAAAAATGTAATTAATTCATGAAGGCCTCAAGAGAAAAGAACACGGACAAAATTAGCCCCGTACCATATGGCAAAGCAACTGCAGACACCAAGAACAGCCCAGAGAGTTTCTGTACCTCAGAGCCTAGGGCTTTTTATCAGAGCAATATGATAAGAGAAAGCCATACTTTCTATGTACCCAACTATACATTTAGAACATATGAACAAGAAAGCACTACTGGCCTGCAGTGTGGGGCTGGAGGTAATGAATTTTCCCGGTGGGGTTTTCGTTCCTAAATAAATGTTTCTTTGTTTTGAATATCAGCTGGTTTCCAAGAGATTTTCTCAGGCAGAAACCACTGAAATAATCCAGTGACCACTGTCACTAGAGTTGAGCTAAGGGAAAAAGAGGGCCTCATCCACAGCGTTTAGCAACAGAATATGGCTTCTTACCCCAGAACCCAGGAGGTGGGGACCCCAGGGCAGCAATGGGGCAGGAAGACCACTCTGCCCTCCTCAAAACAGTTCACATACGATACCTGCAGTCTACTTTGAAATGCATAAAAACATGGGAGGAAAAAGAGATGGGTAGATGAATAGACATGCGAGACAGCAAAATGATGATGATGAAAATCAAGAGGATGAGTTCATGAGTGTTGACTGTAAAATTCTCCCAACTAGTTTGTATACCTGAAAATTTTTCTAATTAAATGTTGGGGGAAAACACAAAAAGGAAAAGCATTCTAACAGGGCACACAAGACAACTCTGCTAAGTAGTTTCTTAAAGGGATTTAAGAACCACTTCAAACTCTAATCAATGTGTATATCTCTTCAAGGCAAATTAGGCTCGTGACAGACAAATGGATTCTTTCTAGAAAATAGTCTCTGTGAGACCATCAATAATTATATATATCCAAGGCTTACAGAGTAAATTTACCTTTCTTTAACTAAGGCAAAGAATAAACGTTTAAAAAACAAAGAAAAATGCATCAGGGCTAACAGACCTGTCTGCCCAAATGCAAATATAAACAGCTGCAGCAAGGGGAGAAGGGAATGGGCAATGGGGGCTCTAGCTGGGTTCTGATTAAAGCATATTTATTCATGGAAAACAACCATGAGTCATTTAAAAAGAAGTCAGTCACAGGACTCGCAGAAGAAGGCGTGTGTATGCCACAGCCAAGGTCTGGTGCAAATAAGAGCAGAGCTACACTTTCTCACATTCTTCCATCATGACTATAAAGGCTAGCCTGGAAGTACCTCCGTTCCTCTGAGCAAAGGATTATTTTAGGCTCATTATTAGGGCTCATGCCACGAATGCTATTCTCTACACAAAACATAGGGAAAACACATGTGCTTCAAACAAAACCTGGTGTCCCATTAGCACCAAAAATAAGGCAGAAAGAGCACGCGTGCGTGTGCGCGTGCACACGCGCGCGCACACACACATACACAGACTTTTTTTTAAATTTCAAAGATGTGGGGTACAATTCAGGGTCAGGCATACACATGATCATTATGCAGGTACCCTTGTGGATGGGGTGTGCCTCTCCCTCCCCTGGCATTTTCCCTCATCTGCCAATCCCACCTCCCCCTTCCCTAGCAGTTTCTCACTACTGCCAATCTCTTTCTTGTAGTATTATGACAACTGTTCAAAGTCTGCTTATAGGTGAGAACATGTGGCACTCTGTTCTTGTTTCTGTGAGAGATCACTGAGTATGATCGGCTCTGAGTTCATCCAAGTAGCTGCGAAGTTACATTTTCTTAAGGAACGCTTAAAACAAGGTAGGAGCTCACTTGCCGAACGAGTATCTAGACGTCTACAGGAGCCAGTCTGTCGCACACTGCTGGTGCTCAGGAGCAGGACTGGAGTCGGGAGCTGCTCCTAACTTGGGAAGCGAGTTTTGAAGAACGCGAGGCGGTTTGAGTCAGGCCCGAGGAAACAACCTAAAGGTAATCATGTTACGCTCACTCCAGATAACTTCTGCTGAAAGAAGAAGAGCAAGCAGGAAGGCATGCAGCAGAGTGGGCAAAGCCAGGCCTCAGGTTGGGCTGCCTCCGTCTGCGTTCTGTCTCTGTCGCCTAGTAGCTGGGAGACCTCGGGCGGGCTGCCTATGTTACTGACGGCTCCGTTTCCTCAACTTTGAAAAAGGGCTCGCAATGGCACCATGAAGGAAAAGCGAGTTAATCTAGGTAATGTGCGCAGAGCAGTGTCTGGCTGTCAACTGTTAGCCGCTATCAGTGTCCACAGCCTCAACCCCAAGGAGACCTCCAGTGTAACTGGATTGACTGTAAGCACCTCCCCCATTCAAAACAAACACTGTGGACAGAAATTAAGAAAGATTTAAATGAATGGCAAAATATACTATGCGTGTTGGGAGATTCAATACTAATTAAGAAGTCAATTTTTCCCAAATCAATCTATCCCTTCATCCATCCAACCATCCATCTAATGCAATCTCTATCAAAATTATAGCAGTTTTGGGTAGAAATTTACAATGTTTCATATGGAAATATAAATAGTCTAAACTAGCTGAAACAATTCAAAAAACAACATTGGAGGGTTAACATGACTTGATTTCAAGATAAGACCACAGTAATAAAGTAAGTATATTATTAATGTCAATACAGGAAGAAACAGAATATGAAACAGAAGTCCAGAAATAGACCCATACCTATGTGAATGACCTAATTTTTTTTTTGAGTCGGAGTTTCACTCTGTTGCCCAGGCTGGAGGGCAAGCAGCTGCACACCTACAGTCACTGCAGCCTCGACCTGCTGAGCTCAGGCAAATCCTTCCACCTCAGCCTTCCAAGTAGCTGGAACTACAGGTGTGCGTCACCACATACAGCTAATTTTTTTTGATTTATTGTAGAAATGAGGTCACCAAGTTGCCCAGGCTGGTCTCAAATCCCTGGGCTCAGGCAATTCTCTTGCCTCAGCCTCCCAAAGTGTTGGAATTATGGGTGTGAACCACTGCAAGCAGCTGGATTACTGATTTTTAAGAAAGGAGCAAAAGGAATCCAGTGGATAAGGAATAATCTTTACAGCAAATGGTGTGGAACAATTGGACATCCATATCCTCCTCTCCAACAAAAAGAAAAAGAAAAAGAAAAAAACTTTGATGCACAGCTTGTACCAAATACAAAAATGTACTAAAAACCAATCCCAAATTGTAGAAATGTAAAACTACAAAATTTCTAGAAGAAAACAACGAAGAAAATATTTGTGACCTTTGATTAATCAAATAAATCTCAGACATAATAAAAAAAGAACACTTGATCAAAGACATAAATTCATAAGTTGGACTTATAAAAACTTCTGTCTTCAAAAGACATTGCTAAATGAAATAACTGCTAAATGAAATAACTTTATTCCTAAAGTCATACATTAGGAAAAAATATTTGCAAAGCATGTATTTTACAACTAAACTATTTAACTCTCAAAACTCAGTAACAGAAAAAGAAACTATCTAATAAAAACATGGGAAAATATTTGAACAGACAACTCACTGAAGAAAATATTCAGATGGCAAACAAGCTCACAAGATTATCAGCATTAATTATAAGTGAAATACAAATTAAAACCACAATGAGATATCACTACACATGTAGTGATATGTCTAAAATTAAAAAGATTGACCACACTACACACTGGCAAGAATGCGGAGGACGTGGAACTCTCAGACATAGATGGTAAGAATGTAAAATGCTAGAACTACCTTGAAAATCAGTTTTGTAGTTTCCTAAAAATGTAAACACCTATCAGATGATTCAGTCACTTACTCCTTAAATATTTGATAGAATTCAACAGCCCAAACCATTGACCAGGGGATTTTCTTTGTTGAGTAGTTTTTTTTTTTTTTTTTGAGTTGGAGTCTCACTCTGTCGCCCAGACTGGAGTGCAGTGGCCGCTCCCGGCCACCGCAGACTCGACCTGCTGGGCTCCGGTGATCCTTCCGCCTCAGCTTTCCAAGTAGCTGGAACTACAGGCGTGTGCTACCACGCCCAGCTGATTTTTGATTTATCGTGGAGATGAGGTCTCGCTTGCCCAGGCGGGTCTCAAACCCACGAACTCAGGCAATCCACTCACCTCAGCCTCCCAAAGGCGCGGGATTACAGGCTGAGCCACCGAGCCCGGCTTGTTGAGTAGTTTTTAAAATAGCAAACCTTTCTTTATATTATTAAGGTTTTGATGTCTGTAGAATGGGCCTCCTCTTTCATTCTTGATGTTAATAATTTGTGCTTTCTCCCATTTTTCTTAGGCAGTTTTAGGGATTTATAAAGTTTATCTTCACATAATCAATTTCTGGTTTTGTTGATTGTTGCTAATGTTTATCTATTTCCTACTCCACTGATTTCTGCTTGTATCTTTATTATTTCCTTCCTTTTACTGACATCCCTGGGTGTATTAGCTTCGTAGAACTGTCATAACAAACTACCATAGACTTCTTGTCATACAGCAACCTAAATTTTTTCCCTCATAGTTCTGAAGGCTTAAAGTCCAAAGCCAAGGTTCCTCCAGGGCCATGCTCCCTCTGAGGCTCTAGGAAGCCTATCTCTCACGCTTCGGGTGCCCCAGTCATCCGTGGTGTTCCTTGGTCTGTAGTTGCGTCACTCCAGTCTCTGCCTACATCTCTACACATCCTTCTTCCTCACGTATTTCAGTGTGGCTTCTTGAATTTTTAAAAGGACAACAGTCATTGGATTTAGGGCCTACCCTAATTCAGCAAGACTTCACTTTAATGTAATTACATCTGCAAAGGCCTTAGTATTTCCAAATAAGGTCACATTCTTAGGTTCCGGGTGGACATGATTTTTTGACTCAGTCCACTACACTGGGTTTCAACAGAGACATTTGAGAGGCTTTGGATTCTGCTACATTCCTCTCACGTATTCTGATTTTTGTTTGAGTTAACTTAGCCGGGCTCAAACGCTCCTCAGGAATAAGCAGCGGCTGAAATTGTTAAGTTCTCTCAGCTTCTGGATGCTTCTTTTTTGGAAAAGCTTATTGGGATTTCTTCTATACATATATGGTTCAGGAGTCAGCCAAGGATTTTGGGAAGAGTTTACACGCACATTTTGGGGTCCACATCCTTTGCAGCTCTCTTTCTTCTAGGATTTCATTGCTAACCTCGTGTTTTGCCAGTCTTGAGATTTTGTCCTTTGATACTTCAAGCAAAGAGCCCTCAAGTAAAAAGCCACAACTTTGAAAATACACTGGTTTTGGTCCCTATTTTTCAATGTAAACTCACTTCCCACTTCCTTTTGCTTTTTGCCACTTCCCACTGCCTTCAAATAGTTATTTTTTGTATTCTGTTCATAACACATACATTTGATATCAACAGCTAGTGGTTCTTGGTTAAACGGATGTGTTATGTAGCGGTGAAGAAATCTGGGCTCTAAGTGTCCCCATCACCACCACCAGTGCACGCTGTACTATGCAAATGAGTTTTCATTCCTCTCCAATGTCCATTATACTATTCTACACGCCTTTCTACATTTTTTAAATTTTAAAGATGTGGGGTACATTTCAGGGTTAGGTAAACAAATGTTCATTATGTAGATATTCTTGTCTATATGCCTTTGAAGACCCTTATCTTAGCTACCACTTATAAGTGAGAACATGCAGTGATTGGTTTTCTGTTCCTGTATTACTTCACTTAGAATGATGATCTCCAATTCCAACCAAGTTGTTGGAATACATTATTTTATTCTTTTTTTGTGACTGAACAGTATTCCATTATGTGTGTGGGTACTTTCATTATCCACTGATCAGCTGATGAGCATTTAGGTTGATTCCACATCTTTGCAATTGTGAATTGTGCTGCAATAAACAGGTGAGTGCAGGTGTGTTTTCTGTATAAAGACCTCTTTTCCTTTGGGTAGATACCAAATAGTGAAAGTACTGAATCACATGGTAGCTCTTTTAGTTCTTTGAGAATTCTCCATGCTAATTCCCATACAGGTTGTACTAATTTACATTCCCACCAACAGTATATAAGCATTCCCTTTCACTGCACTTATGCCAACATATGCTGTTTTTAATTTTTTTAATAATGGCCATTCTGAGTGGTATAAGATGATATCCCATTGTGATTTTAATTTGCCTTTCCCTAATGATTAGTGAAGTTGAGCATTTTTGCATATGTTTGTTGGTCATTTGTATATCTTCTGAGAGATGTATGTTTGCCCACTTTGTAATAAGGTTGTTAGTTTTTTTCTTGCTAATTTGAGTTCTTTGTAGATTCTGGATATTAGTCCTTTGTGGAATGTATAGTTTATGAATATTTCTCCTATTGTATAGATTGCCTATATACGTGATTATTTCTTGTGCTTCGCAGAGGCTTTTAAGTTTACTTATGTCCCACTTTTGCTTTCATTGCATTTGCTTTAGGGTTCTTAGCCATAAATTCTTTTGCCTTGGCCTATGTTCAGAAGAGTTTTTCTTAGGCTTTCTTCTAGGATTTTTATGGTTTCAGGCCTGACATTTAAGTCTTTAATCCACCTTGAGTTAGTTTTTATATTTGGTGAGCGACAAGGCTCCAGTTTCATTTTTCTGCATACGGCTATCTCTGGTTTTCCCAGTACCATTTATTGAATAGGGTAGCCTTTCCCAAGTGTGTATGTTTTCGTCTGTTTTGTTGAAGATTGGTTATAAATATGTGGGCTTATTTCTGAATTCTCTATTCTGTTCCATTGGTCCATGTGTCTGCCCTTGTACCAGTATCATGATATTTTGGTTACTACAACCTTGAAGTACAATCTGAAGTCAGGTAAAAAGATGCCTCCAGCTTTGTTCTTTTTGCTTAGGATTGCTTTGGCTATTTAGACTCTTTTTTTGGTTCCATATGAATTTTAGGATCTTTTTTTCCAATTCTGTGAAAAATGGTATTAATAGTGCATAGGGATTGTGTTGAATATGTAGATTACATTTTAACGATGTTGATTCTTCCAATCCTTGAGTATGGGATGTTTTTCCATTTGTTTGTGCCCTCAATGATTTCTTTCATCAGTGTTGTGTAGTTCTCCCAGTCGAGATCTTTCATCTCTTTGTTTAAATATATTCCTAGGCAGTTTATTTTATGGCAGTTATTGCAGATGGTATCGAGTTGTTGATCTGATTTTTAGCTTGGTCATTACTGGTATATAGCATTGCTACTGATTTGTATGTGTTGATTTCATAACCTGAGACTTTACTGAATTCATTTATCAAGTCCAGGAATCTTTTGGAGGAGTCTTCGAGCTTTTCAGGATTTTTGGAGGAGTCTTCAGTATCTATCTAGGTATAAGATCATGTCTTCTACAGGGATAGTTTGATTTCTTTTCCAATTTGAATACCCTTTATTTCTTTCTCTTGCCTGATTGCTCTAAGACTTCCAGTACTATGCTGAATAGAAGTGGTAGAAAGTGGGCATCCTTGCCTTGTTCTAGTTCTGGGGGGAATTCTTTCAACTTTTCCCCATTCAGTATGATGTTTTCTGCGGATTTGTCATATATGACTTTTATTATTTTGAGCTGTATTCCTCCTATGACTATTTTGTTGAGGGTTTTTATCATGAAGGGATGCTGGATTTTATTAAATGCTTTTTCTGTGTCTACTGAAATGATCATCATGGTTTTTCTTTTAAATTGTGTTTATGCAGTGAAACATATTTACTGACCTGTGTCTGTTGAACAATCCTTGCATCCCTGGGATAAAGTCTGCTTGATTGCGATTTCTTTTTTTTTAAATGTTCTATTGGATTCAGTTTGCTAGTTTTTGTTGAGAGTTTTTGCATCTATGTTCACAGGGATATTGGTCTGTAGTTTTCTTTTTTTGTTGTGTCTTTTCCTGGCTTTGGTCTTAGGTGGTACTGGCTTAATGGAACGAGTTAGGGAGAATTCTTTCCTTGTCAGTCTTGTGGAATAACTTCAGTAGGATTGTTACCAGTTCTCTGAAGAATGTCTGGGAGAATCTGGCTGTGACTCCATCTGGTCTGGGCTTTTTGTTGCTATTGCTGGGAGACATTTAACTGCTGATTCAATCTTACTACTCATTACCGGTCTGCTCAGGGTTTCTATTTCTTCTTGATTCAAGGTTGGGGGATTGCATGTTTCCTGGAATTTATCCATTTCCTCTAGATTGTCTAGTTTGTTTGAATAGAGGTGTTCATAATAATCTTGGATGGTCATTTGGATTTCTGATATCAGTTGTAATGTCTCCATTTTCATTTGATTAAGCTAATTTGAATCTTCTTATTTTCTCTCTTCTTAATTAATCTAGCTAGTGGTCTACCAGTTTTACTTACCTTTTTCAAAGAATCAACCTTTTCTTTCATTGATCCTTTGTATTTTTTTGTTTCGATTTAATTTAGTACTACCCTGGTCTGTGTTATTTCCACCTTGATGTTACTGTTGATCTGGATCAGGAGCAGATTGTTCAGTTTTCATGTATCTGTATGGTTCTGAGAGTTTCTCTTAGAGCTGACTTCTAGTTTTACTCCACAGTGGTCTGAAAAGGTAGCTGATACAATTTCAATTTTTTTGAACTTACTGAGACTTGTTTTGTGGCCTATCATATGGACTATTTTGGAAAATGCTCCATGTGCTGATAAGAGAAATGTACACCATGCAGCTTGAGGGTATAACATTCTGTAGATGTCTGCTAGGTCCATTTATTCTAGAGTCCAGATTAAGCCCAATGTTTCTTTGTTGACTTTTTCCCTTAATGAGCTGTCTTTTGCTGTTAATGGAGTGTTGAAATTCCCCCACTATTACTGCATTGCTGCCTACCTCTTTTCTTAGGTTTAATATAATTTGTTTTTACAATACTGGGAGGTCTGGTGTTAGATGCATATATATTTAAAATTGTTATAGACTCTTGTTGGATTAACTCCTTTATCATTATATAATGACCTTCTTTGTCTTTTTCACTGCTACTATTTTAAAGTCTGTTTTATTTGACATAAAAATAGCTATTTCTACTCATTTGTGCTTTCCATTTGTGTGGAATTATTTTTTCACCCCCTTTACCTTGAGTCTATAGGCGTCTCTGTGAGTTAAGTGGGTCTCTTGAAGGCAGCAGGTGTTTGGATTGTGTATGTGGCTTTCCCCCCCATTTTAAGCAAGGCATTCAAACCACTTACGCTCAAAGTTGGTAATTTCATGTAAAGTACCGTTCCTGTCTTCATGTTGTTTGTTATCTGGTTGCTTTGTTTTCTCCATTGTGTTGATGTTTTATCAGCCCAGTGGGTTTTATAATTTCCTGTGTTTTTCTATTGGTGCATTTCAACCTTTGGTTTCAATGTTTAGAATTCCTTTTGAGCATTTCTTGTAGAGTCAGTCTATTAGTTACAAATTCCCTCAGTGTTTGCTTGTTTGAAAAAGACTTTATTTCTCCTTCATTTATGAAACTTAGTTTTGTGGGATACAAAATTCTTGGCTGACAGTTATTCTGTTTGGGATTAAAGATAGGGCTCTAATTCCTTCTGGCTTGTAGGGTTTCCATGAAAAAGTCTGCTGTTAGTCTGACAGGCTTGCCTTTATAAGTTATTTGATGCTTTTGTCTCACTGATCTTAGAATTCTATCCTTCACATTGACTTTGGATAACCTACTGACTATATGCCTTGAGAATGACCTTTTTGCAATGAATCTTCATATTTTTTCATTGTTATCTATGAAAGATGTAGTCCAGCCAAGCAATTCCAACATTAACAAAAGCTGGAATTCAGGCATGCTGCATTTGTTATGGTTTTAAAATGCTTTTGCAAAGTGCTCATTCATTTGTCAATCCAAAGGTGCCAGATTATGATTTCACCTCATTAACTCTGGTAGGAAGATTTTCAGTTCAACTGATTTTTTAAAATTCCTGCAACTAGTTCTTACAGCACAGCCAGTACAGCTACTTATTTATAGGTGTAGATTAAGGTAAAAAGACCTACTAAAGTTTCAGAAGCACTCAGCATCACAGCGTGTCCCTGTACATCTGTATTATATGAAATATATCCAGCAATTCTTCTAACCCTATCATATTTTCTGCGAGTAAATAGAAACCGACAAAGCAGTAGCAGAGGTACTGAAAAAAATCCTTCTTAGTGAAAGAAAAAAAAGGTAGAAAACAAGAACAAAAGAGACTCAGCAAGGAAAGACATATTATTCACCATATCTTAGACAGTAATTCATTACTGCAGGATAGTGAGAAGAGATCTTGAAAGAAACAGTTTTGGCCGGGCATGGTAGCTCATACCTGTAATCTCAGCACTTTGGGAAGCAGAGGTGGGAGGATTGCTTGAGCCCGGAATTCGAGACCAGCCTGGGCAACAGCAAGAC
>CAUYQG010177062.1:0-60137 GCA_963574415.1 Tarsius wallacei
AGTGGCCGCTCCCGGCCACCGCAGCCTTGACCTGCTGGGCTCCGGCGATCCTTCCGCCTCAGCCTTCCAAGTAGCTGGACTACAGGCGCGCGCTACCATGCCCAGCTAATTTTTTTTTATTTATTGTAGAGATGAGGTCTCGCCAAGCTGCCCAGGCGGGTCTCGAACCCACAGGCTCAGGCAGTCCACTCACCTCGGCCTCCCAAAGTGTTGGGATTACAGGCTGAGCCACCAAGCCCGGCCTTGTTTGAGTTTTTTGAGTTGGAGTCTCACTTTGTTCCCCAGGCTGGTGTGCAGTGGCATAATCATGGCTCACCGGAGACTCAACCTCCTGGGCTCATGCGGTCCTTCCATCTCAGCCTTCCGAGTAGCTAGAACTACAAGCATGCGTCAATCCCTGGCTAATTTTTTGATTTTCTTCATTGTAGATTCTTTGAGGTACAGACTGTTATGTTGCCCACTCAGTGTTAATAGCTCTAGTTATTCTTGTTATACTATGTACTTTTCTTTTTATACTATGTACTATTTCTCGTATTAACTTGCTTTACTATTGAGAATAACCTTGGCTCCATCTTTTTTGTGTGTATGTATCAGAGGCTCACTCTGTTGCCCAGGTTGGAGTGTAGTGGCACACTCGTGGCCACTGCAGCCTCTAACTGCTGGGCTCAGGCGATCCTTCTGCTTCAGGCTTCTAAGTGGAACTACAGGCATGTGCCACCATGCCCGGCTATTTTTTTTTTTTCCTTTGAATTTGTTGTAGAGGTGAAGTCTTGCCATGTTGCCCAGGCTGGTCTCAAACCTGTGGGCTCAGGTAGTCCTCTTGCATCCGCCTCCCAAAGTGCTGGAATTACAGGCATGAGCCACCGTGCCTGGCGGCTCCATCTTTAATAAATGAAGTATTTAGTCCTGTTTTAGAAACCTACTGGAGTACCGTTGTATTTGTTTGCCTTAGTTTTGTTCGTATGCCTAACAATCATTGCTACTTTTTTCCAGAAACATCTCCTGAGCTTTAGTCTCCAGAGTTTATATCTGTTGCCACTGAAGAGAAATTTGCCAGTAATGTCTGTTTGCCCCTTCTCTGGAAGAAAGGTTTGAAGAAGAGTATAGTGAAATCTTTCTCCTTCATATATTAAAAAAAGAGGACTTGGACATGTTATATAGTTTTACCTCATTTAAGCTATAGGATCATGTAAAGATTTTCTTATTAGCACTTTTTTTTTTTTTTTTTTTTTGAGTTGGAGTCTCACTTTGTTGCCCAGGCTGGAGTGTGGTGGCAAGCTCACGGTCGCCGCAGCCTTGGTCTGGTGGGCTCAGGAGGTCCTTCTGCCTTAGCCTTCTAAGTAGTTGGAATTACAGACTTGTGCCACCTTGTCCAGCTAATTTTTTGATTAATTGTGGAGATAAGATCTTACCAAGTTACCCAGACTGGTCTTGAACCCCTGGACTCAGGCAATCATCTTATCTCCTCTTCCCCATGTGCTGGGATTGTAGGGTGAGCCACCATTCCCAGCTTTATTAGTACTTTCAACTTCAGGTACTGACACATAAGACTTAATCTTCAAATTTAATTCTACATTTAACTAATATTTGAGTGTCTACTTTTGTAAGCTAGCAGTACTTTAAAGAACAGGATATAAAAATCCTGTTAATACATCAGTGCTCCACACTCAACTTTTCATTCCCTTTCCCTACTTCACAGTGGAGGTGGAGGTGGCAGTGGAGATAAGTGGTTGAATTTCTGGATGTGTTTTCTAAATAGAACTGCTGGGATTTGCCTGTGCATCAGAGTTTTGGGGGGGTACTTTGTGTGGGAGAATGTATCAAGGATGACTTCAAGGTTTTTGGTCTGAGCAACTGAAAGGATGGAGTTGACATTAACTGAAATGTAAAAGCAAAACTATAGGACAAGGAGGAGAGATTATCAGGGGCTCAGTTTTGAATATAATAAATTTGAAGACATTGAAGTAGAGAAATCACCTAGGCAGTTTATATGATTTAGAATTTAGTGAAAAGATATAAATTGGGAAACTCCCTGGGCGTGGTGGCTCAATCCTGTAATCCCAGCACTTTGGGAGGCCAAGGTGAGAAGATTGCCTGAGCTCAGGTGTTCGAGACCAGCCTAGGCAACTTGGTGAGACCTTGTCTCTACAATAAATCAAAAAAAAAAAAAAAAAGAATTAGCTGGGCATGGTAGTGTGTGCCTGTAGTTCCAGCTACTTGGAAGGCTGAGAGAAGGATCGCCTGAGATTGAATGGACTCAAGGGAATAAGTGTAGATGAGGGACAAAGTCTTGGGGCATACTAGCATTAAGTCAGATAAATTATGAGAAGCTAGTGAAGGAGTATGAGGGGATGTCAAGTAGAGGACAGGCATAATGGTGGCCTGTAAACAAAGCAAAAAAAGTTTCAAGGAGGGAGAGAAGAGATAGGATAAGATAAGAACTGATAAATGACCACTAGAGGTGAATGGTACTTTGAGAATGGCAGTTTCAGATTGGTATGCGTTTAAGAGACTAGGAAGAGAGAAAGTGGAGATAAGAAGTGGAGCCAACTTTTAAAGTTGTACTGAAAAGGAGCAGAGAAATGGAGCGGTAACTGGAGGGGGGTGTGGGCTTCATTTTTATTTTTGAAATGGTTGGAGAATTGCTGGGAGCATGCTTGATGTCGATGGGATTCAATTTAGTAGAGAGGGAAGAACTAATGATACGGGAAAGGGCAGGAATTTCTGGAGCAATGTCTTTGAGAACATTTGAATGGAGAAAATGAGAAGTGATCTAATTACTGCCCAGTTTGGAAGCCTTATTAGGAATATGGGTAGTTTGTCCAGAGTAACATGATAGGAGGAAGAGTAATAAATACATGGATAGAGATTCAGGTGAAAGGAGAGATCTGTGGAAAATGTGGAAAATTTTAGTACTTACCTCATAGATTTTTGTGAATATTAAATAAGCTAATATTTGCTAAATGATGATTAGAGAGCCTGGTACTAAGTGTTGACTATTTAATAATTACTTAAATCACTATAATTATAACTTGTAAAGGTAACTGTAAATGATTTCACATGAGTCATTAAGTTTGTAATATTTGTAAAGTTATAATGTGATTTGCATGACCACTTTCCTTTAGTCACTTGTGTGAGGAATATTCTAGAAATATTGACTCAGTAATTTCTAATTATGCCATCTTTTCTTTGCAAAGATGCTGGCCACCAGAGATGCTACTCTCACAGAATATCAATTTATAGCTCATCCCAGAAAGACAAAATTTTCATAGTTCTAATCAGAAACATTGTCGTTTTATTAGAAACCTGTCATAGAAACATCACTTTATGGTTGGGAAGGTGTTTGGTTTTCTTTCATATGTGGGTAAAAGTTTCTTTAACAAAACTGTAACATTGTCTAATAGAACGTGGAACTCCTTTTATATATCTTGGTTAGGACAGAAGTAGCACAGAAATCACATATAGAGGCTGGGCTCAGTGGCTCAGCCTGTAATCCCAGCACTTTGGGAGGCTGAGGCGAGTGAATTGCCTGAGCCCATGGGTTCGAGACCCGGCCGGGCAACTTGGCAAGACCTCATCTCTACAATAAATCAAAAATTAGCTGGGCAAGGTAGCATGCTCCTATAGTTCCGGCTACTTGGAAGGCTGAGTCGGAATGATTGCCAGAGCCCAGCAGGTCGAGGCTGCGGTGGCCGGGAGTGTGCCACTGCACTCCAGTCTGGGTGACAAAGTGAGACTGCAACTCAAAAAAGAAAGAAAGAAGTCACATATATTCATGTAAGTGGTAATTGCAGTTTTAGGACCAGTTGTAATATGGGGCTAGTAGAGGAGTAGAGGGAGAGTTGGAATCAGGAGATACTTGGAAAATCTACTCAAACTCCTACTAGATTTAATTATATTTGTATTTTGAAAATAAAATAGAGAACATTAAAATCCATAAAAACGGCCAGGCTCGATGACTCAACCTGTAATCCCGGACTTTGGGAGGCCGAGGTGAGTGAATTGCCTGAGCCTGCGGGTTCGAGACCCGCCTGGGCAACTTGGCGAGACCTCATCTCTATAATAAATAAAAAAATTAGCCGGGCGTGGTAGCACATGCCTGTAGTTCCAGCTCCTTGGAAGGCTGAGGCGGAAGGATCGCCGGAGCCCAGCAGGTCGAGACTGCGGTGACTGGGAGTCGCCACTACGCTCCAGTATGGGCAACTGAGTAAGACTCCAACTCAAAAAAAAAAAAAATCCATAAAAACCTCAGTGTCAGGTTAGGGTAACATGGGGCATTGAAGGGTGAAAGGCAGGATAAGATTGAGCCCAGAGTACCTGTCATAAAATTGTTTACTTTGATGGAAAGCCAGATCTTGGTGATTCAAAACCTAGGTTCTGACTAGGTTATAGGGAAAGAAGTAATCTGAGACCAGGTAGATTTGCTAAGAAGGCCTAGGATATAAAAATCTTTAAGAGACTTTTAGATGATCTGAGAAAGTTGGAAACGAGAGAGAGAAAGGTTAAACAGGAATTGATTTGAATCAAAGACTGGTAATTGAAAGTAATTTATTTATTTATTTTTATGAGTTGGAGTCTCACTTTGTTGCCCAGACTGGAGGCAGTAGCACGCTCCCAGTCACCACAACCTCGACCTGCTGGGCTCTGGCAATCCTTCCACCTCAGCCTTCCAAGTAGCTGGAACTACAGGCACGTGCTACCATGCCCAGCTAAATTTTTGGTTTATTGTAGAGATGAGATCTCGCCAAGTTGCCCAGGCTGGTCTCAAACCTGCTAGCTCAGGACATCCTCTCACCTCTGCCTTCCAAAGTGCTAGGATTATAGGTGTGCGCCACATGCCTGGCCTCCCGTGAATTCTTTAGAAGTGTGTTGGTGCTGGGTCATACCTGTAATCCCAGCACTTTGAGAGGTGAAGACGAGAGGATTGTCTGAGTTCAGGGGTTCGAGACTAGCCTGGGTAACTTGGCAAGACCTCATCTCAACAATAAATTAAAAAAATTAGCTGGACATGGTGGCACATGCCTATAAATCCAGCTACTTGGAAGGGTAAGGCAGAAGGATCACTGGAGCCCAGCAAGTCAAGACTGCAGTGGCCATAAGCATGCCACTGCACTCCAGTCTGGGAGACAGAGTGAGATTCCAATAAAAAAAAAAAAATATATATATATATACTGGTGAGGCAGATGGGAAAGGAAAAAGGATGAGCGGGTGAAGCAGAAATAAGTTATGGTAGAACAATCAATTATATAAAGAAAAATTTTTAAATTATAGGAAAGTAGAAATGAAGAAAACAGCTCTTGGTACAGATAAAAATAATGTGAATAACTTGCTATGTTCTTAGTTTTTCAAATTAAAATAACAAAATTTGCCCCCCCCTTCATCTCTGTCGTTCAGGCCAGGGGTGCAGTGGACCCATAATAGCTCACTGCATCCTTGAAATGATCCTCCTAGTAGCTGAGACTACAGGCACATGCCTGACTGATTTTCTTTTTTTTTTTTTTTTTAAAGTTTTCATTTTATTTATTTATCAATTTAAGAGACATGGTTTCACTCTTGCTCATGCTGATCTTGAATTCCTGGCCTCAAGTGATCCTCCTGCCTCAGCCTCCTGAGTCACTGGGTAAAATTAAAAAAAAAAAAAGAATATAAGGACCTAGTAGAAAAATGGACAGGGCATTGAGCAGTCTATTTATGGAAAATTTGTAGATTACTTTGAAAAATACTAAAGATGCCAGGTTTCCCTTGTAGAAGCACAGATTAAGGTTACGTTGAGATATTCTTTTTCACCCAAACCTGAGCCTTACCCTCTTACAGTTAATGAAATGATCAGTTCTCAGGTCTTATTTGTTTACTCAGTTTCCAGTTGCTTTGTTCTTTTTACTCCTAAACTGTTAAATATGGACAATCAGTAGAAATGGAAAACAAATAGTAGGAAATGTATCCGGGACTGGAAGAAGATATTTTCAAAAAAGGTAAAAATTAAGATAAATAATGTATTTGTAAATAGGAAAAGAGTATACAAAAAGAGAAAAGGAACTGTTGAAAATAATTTAAAAATTTAATAGAAGCAGGGTGAGGGGTTAGAAGATAATACTGACGGGAGAAATCTTTCAGAAAGTAAAACAAATAGGAAACTGTAAGAGGAGCAGATTGTTATACTATGAGCAAGTGTAACTGATTACATTTTTTAAAAAATGTAAAAGCGAGATGTTTTAAGAGAAATTAAGTGATAATTGTGTCTGTATTTTTGTAAAATGAATTCCTTGAAGTGGAATTTAAATAAAAGGATGAAAAATAAGTTTTTGTTTTTGTTTTTTTAGTTGGAGTCTTACTCTGTCGTCCAGGCTGGAGTGCAGTGACTTGCTCATGGCCACCGTAGCCGCAACCTGCTGGGCTCAGGGGATCCTTCCTCCTCAGCCTTCCAAGTAGCTGGAACAATAGGCATGCTCTACCATACCTGGCTTATTTTTTTTGATTTATTGTAGAGACAAGGTCTTGCCAAATTGTCCAGGCTGGTCTCAAACCCCTGGGCTCAGGCAATCCTCTTGCCTCAGCCTCCCAAAGTGCTGGGATTATAGACATGAGCCACCACGCCCGACTGAAAAATAAGTTTTGTTTTTTTGAGCTGAAGTCTCACTTGGTTGCCCAGAGTGAAGTGCAGTGGAATGCTCCCGGCCACAGCAGCCTCGACCTGCTGGGCTCAGGAGATACTTCCGCCTCAGCCTTCCAAGTAGCTGGAACTACAGGTACGTGCCACCACACCTGGCTAATTTTTTGATTTATTGTAGAGAGAAGCTCTCGCTATGTTGCTCAGACGATCCTCTTGCCTCTGACTCCTAAAGCGGTGGGATTATAGGTGTGAGCCACTGTGCTTGACTAAAAGTTTTAACGTTTTTGTATGATCCAAGTTTAGTCTTTTCACTTGTAGTTTCTAGATCCTATATCTGATTTAAGGTTTTTTTTCCTGGCTGGGCTTGGTGGCTCAGCCTGTAATTCTAGCGCTTTGGGAGGCCGAGGTGAGTGGATAGCTTGAGCCCGCAGGTTCGAGACCTGCCCGGGCAACTTGGTGAGACCTCATCTCTACAATAAATAAAAAATTAGCTGGGTGTGGTAGTATGCGCCTTTAGTTCCAGCTACTTGGAAGGCTGAGGCGGAAGGATCGCCAGAGCCCAGCAGGTCGAGGCTGTGGTGACCAGGAGCGTGCCACTGTACTCCAGTCTGGGTGACGGAGTGAAACTCCAACTCAAAAAAAAAAAAAAAGATTTTTTTTTCCTAAACTGCAATTACAAAAATGTTCTCCATCCCATCTTATGTTTTCTTTTTGTACTTTTATGGTTTTCTTTTCTATATCTAAAGTTTTCATCTATTTTAGTTATAAGCATTTACGTAGAGATTGACTTTATTTTCTGTAATGGCTAACCAGTTGTCCCAGTACATCACTTGTTTTATTCATTATGGGCAAACAATAAATTGATTTTAAGCTGGGTGCGGTGACTCATGCCTGTAATCCCTGCACTTTGGGAGGTGAAGGTGAGAGGATTGACTGAGTCCAGGGGTTCAAGACCAGCCTGAGCAACTTGGTAAGACCTTATCTCTACTGCTTAAAAAAAAAAATTGAGATAGGAGGTGAGCATCCTGAGATGGATGAATCACCTGAGCCCAGCAGGTCGAGGCTGCAATAGCAGTGAGCGTGTCACTGCAGTCCAGCCTAGTTGACAGAGTAAGACTCCAACTCCAAAAAAAAAAAAGATTCTAAAAGGCTTTTAACAAATAGCTGCCTTGGAAAGTCCAGTACCAATTTTAAATTTTAAAATAGTCAACCTTTTTTGTCTGGAAGCTTTTAGGATTTGGTGTACTGAAATTTTATTTTGTGTGTATATAGCTATATCTGCCTATCTATATGTGTTCTTTTTATGTTTTCTGTTCTCTGTTTCCAGAATTTCTGTTAATGGGATGTTAAACTTGATATGGTGGGAAGGTTAAAATGAGCCATAGGAAAGTAGTAGGAGGTGAGGTGGGACAGCTAAAGGCGAAGGTATATGCCAGCTCATATAGGTCTTGTGAGCCATTATAAGACTATCATGGCAGGCATTTTTGTTTTGTCTTGTTATCTTCCTTTAATGGAAATGCTTCTGGTTTCCAGATTAATGTAGTATGTGTATACATGAATTTTTTTCTTTTTTAAATTGTAGAGATGAGGTCTGCCAAGTTGCCCAGGCTGGTCTTGAACCCACGGGCTC
Source organism: Tarsius wallacei (assembly GCA_963574415.1). NCBI lineage: Eukaryota > Metazoa > Chordata > Mammalia > Primates > Tarsiidae > Tarsius > Tarsius wallacei. The sequence continues at coordinate 8,241 of CAUYQG010177062.1, forward strand.
AGGCAATCCTCTCGTCTCATCCTCCCAAAGTGCTGGGGTTATAGGTGTGAGCCACTGTGCTAGGCCACATAAAATTTTAATAATGATATATACATATAAACATAGCTTAATGTATGTTATGTGGTATGTATGTTTGTCTTAAAATATTGATATTATATCCACCTTGATTTTGCTGGGACTCTTTTTCAAATGTATTGCATTTGATGAAAAAAAATTTTTTTTTCCTTTTTTTAAGTTGGGATCTCACTCTGTCGCCCAGGCTGGAGTGCAGCATGCCGTTCATAGCCACCGCAGCCTCGACCTGCTGGGCTCAGGCGGTTCTTCTGCTTCAGCCTTCCAAGTCACTGGAACTACAGGCACGCACCACCATACCCGGCTGTATTTTGATTTATTGTAGATTTTGATTTATTGGTCTTGCCAGGTTGCCCAGGCTGATCTCAAATCCCCAGGTTCAGGCAGTCCTCTTGCCTCTGCCTCCCAAAGTGCTGAGATTACAGGCGTGAGCCACCGTGCCACTGTGAAGCCTTTTTTCTTTTTCTTTTTTTTTTGAGTTGGGGTCTCACTCCGTTGCACAGACTGGAGTGCAGTGGCACGCTCCCGGCCACTGCACCCTCGCCCTGCTGGACTCCAGCGATCCTTCCGCTTCAGCCTTCCAAGTAGCCAGAACTACAGGTGCAAGCTACCATGCCCGGCTAATTTTCTTCATTTATTGTAGAGGTGAGGTCTTGCCAAGTTGTCCATACTGGTCTTGAACACGCGGGCTCAGACATCGGCCTTCCTAAGTGTTGGGAATTACAGGCTGAGCCACTGAGCCTGGCAAGGTGTTTTCTAATTGTACTTGATTCCATCTGACAATTTATATTTTCCTAGAAAATCATACAGTGTATCCATAGTTAGCATTTAGTAGCTTAAGATTTACTAGAAACTTATTTCATATTTAATTGGATTTCCTTTCTATCATCTTACTACTTTTTTAGAGAGAGAGAGAGAGAGAGAGAAAGGGAGATGTGTATATATATATATATAAATATATATATATATTTTTGAATTGAGATCTCACTCTGTTGCCCAGGATAGAGTGCAATGGTGCGATCTTGTGTCACCACAGCCTCCCAAGCAGCTGGGACTGGGACTGCAGGCAACACATTACCATGCCTGGCTGAGTTTTTTATTTTTATTTAAGACGAGGTCTCCTTCTGTTTCCCAGGCTGGTCTGGAACTTCTGGGCTTAAGTAATCCTCCCGCCTCAGCCTCCCAGAGTGTTGGGATTATAGACCACTGCTCCCGGCCCCTTACTTTATATAATTATTTTTTAGTCCAGTTAATAGCTTACCTGTTTTGATGTTTTCTTCCCCCCTCACAAAAATAGAACTCTTAGGTTTTAGAATTAATTCTATAAGCTTCTCTAGAGTAACTTTCCCCCCTTATTTCTGATTTTGTTTTTGTTTTTGAGTTGGAGTCTCACTCTGTCGCCCAGACTGGAGTGCAGTGGTCCTTCCCGGCCACTGCAGCCTCGACCTGCTGGGCTCTGGCGATCCTTCCAGCTCAGCCTTCCGAGTAGCCCGAATTACAGGCATGCGCTACCACGCCCGGCTGAGGCAGGGCGTTTTTAGCTGAGAGGTGGAGACACTCACCTAGCAACTGCTTAACCCAGGATCACTCGGGGCAGGGGAGAGGGGGGAGTAGAATTCTCTCTCTCTGACTTTTGGCAATGGAAAAAGCATGGTAAATTCATATTAAATTCTGGTGCCAGAACTTATTAACTGCTTATCTTTGTTATTTAACCTACAACTTAGGTTGTGTGCCGGGCATAGAGTAGGTGTTCAGTAAAACTGTCACCCCTCTCCCATATGTCTGCTGTTTCCAACTCTGATCTGGGGCAAGTCTCTTTAGCTTTCCGATTCTGTTTCCTCAGCTATAAAATGGAGCTGACGATGATGATGATGAGTGTACTGGGGCAGGGGTACAGCAAAGGGTAGTTATCAGTATAACACGATGCTGTTTTGCCTGGATGGCGCCCTGCACTTCTGTCCTTCAGGACCCGACAGGCTCGAACTTTCCTGCCTCCCAGCCCCACCACCCCCACGCAAACTATCTTAACACCCCTGCCTTGGCTGTCTGCAGTTACCAGAGGTCGGCGGGGTTTTCTTCCTATAAAACTGGGCGTGCACGTCCCGTCTCCGCGCCACTTCCCTGCAGTTCCTCCCTCCCCACGCCGCGTCTCCGGGGAGGACCGACAACCCCGCCCGCCGGGCCGCAAGCCCCCTAGTGTGAACGGCGCGCCCCGCCCGTCGGGCCCCTGAGCTCCGCCTCCGCCCTCCGATTGGTCAGAAGCGCCTGGCCCCGCCCCCTCCGAGGGAATAAAAGCCGCGGCAGCAGCCGTCTGGCGCGTGCAGGCTGATCCATCCTGCCAAGTTGTCTGACCTCTGCAGCCGAGCCCACCAGAGTCCGCCACCATCCTCCCCGCGACGTGCTGTCCTGCTCTCGTAACCATGTGCCGCACCCTGGCCGCCTTCCCCACCACTTGCCTGGAGAGGTAAGAGGAGGTCGTATAACTGCCCTGAGAAAGAACTCTATAATCCCACCAACTCCTAGAGAGCTGAGGGGACCCGGGTGGGCACGGGGATGGAGAGCTAGAGACTCGAGTGGAGAGGCAGGCGAAATAGATGCCACGCGCCCAGATACCAGGGGGTCCCACCGGTGAGGTTGCACCCATTTCCCAGGAGCTACTCAACAGCCTACAGTCTTTACTGGAGCTGGTGGCTGGGAAGGAAAAGGTATAGATGAAGATGGAAATGAGTTTTCACACAGTTCCAGAAATACCCGACAGGCCTAGAGGATGCTGAGTTGCCTTTTGCTAATCAACAGGCACACAGATAGATCCATCCATGTGATCTAAGTGGGCAAAAGCAAATGTAGGCAGTGCTGTAAACCTAGAAAGTGTACGACCCACCGAGGCACAGCTCTAACCTGGTTTTTGGTGCTTTGGAGTTGGTGACAATAATGAGAGAGGCACTGTTTGGCCCCAGGAAGGAACTCTTGAGGCTGAAATCTGAGTGGCACCAGCCAGAGCTCTAGTGGGATGCTGTAAACCTCTCTGCACTGGCTGAGCAAATGGGGAATCCTTACATGCTCATGGTTCATCTTTCAGAGCCAAGGAGTTCAAGACACGACTGGGGATCTTTCTTCACAAATCAGAGCTGGGCTCTGATGCTGGTAGCGTTGGCAAGCTCGAGTGGGCCGGCAAACACAGCAAAGACAGGTATGTTCTGCTGATTAGCCCAGGACCCCTGGGGGGAGGTAGCCAGACTAAGGGAAGGGGTCACCAGAAGGAAAATACAAGGAGAAACTAGGACATGCTAGGTGGACCTTGGCAGTCCCTCTCTGGAGACTTCAGGGAGACTTGTTGCCGGTCTGCTATGGCCCCATGGCTCACAGGCGAGTGGGCAAGTGGCTCTCAGTCCCCAGCAGGTCATGGCACACAGGGCATGAATGTCTCCTTGCCAGACTCTCTCATCTGGAGCTGCCATTACAGGTGCATCCAGGGTTAGGACACTTGGCATTTTTAATGAATGACTCTACTTCTGTTAGCATGCACCATGCCTAGAAGGCCTTTCATGTTGGACATCAGCTGGGTCAGGTTTTGGGGGCATGGGACAGGTGTAATCTCTATTCATGAGGCCCTTATTTCCTTGGGGAGGGAGGTACAAAGCCAACCTCGGAGAGTCAGGGGAATAGAAGCAATATTTGGACAGAGTAGAGACGTCCTTAGCGATTCTGTCTGAGGACTAAAGAGTCCCTCGCTTCAGCTTGTTGCCAAATTGCCCTCCAGAAACACGACTGTTTACCCTAACTCCAGCTGAGAGTTTGAGGAGTCGTTTTTAACAGCCACCAAGCAGGCCTTTGTGTGAATCATGTGACGTCTCCTCAGAGTTCTAGCTAGGATTTGTGCTATGCTTTGATTTGTTGATTTTTTATTTTATTTTAAAATCTCTGCTTACTTTTTTCTTTTTCTTTTTTTTTCAGTAGAAACTTCTCAGAAGATGTGCTGCGGTGGAGAGAGTCATTTGACCTGCTGCTGAGCAGTAAAAGTGAGTAGGATTCGTGGTGTCTGTCAGGGCGGCACGTGTGTCCTTGTGTGCTTTGGGTGCAGCCTCGTGTGCTTTTGATGCTGACTGCACGGGCAGAATAATAGTAGTAGTAGTAGTAATAATGATCTCCTTGTGCGCCAGCCTCTATTCAAAACACAAAGGCAGGTCCTTGTTCAAGAAGATTGCAGTCTAAAAATAGAGCCATTAACTGCCATCGCTGTCCTTTCTTCTTTCTCTCCCTGCTGTCCCCCAGTCTGACCTGTTTCCTCCTCTCTCCCCACAATCCCAGATGGAGTGGCCGCCTTCCACGCTTTCCTGAAGACAGAGTTCAGCGAAGAGAACCTGGAGTTCTGGCTCGCGTGTGAGGAGTTCAAGAAGATCCGGTCGGCATCCAAGCTGGCCTCCAGGGCTCACCGGATCTTTGAGGAGTTCATTGGCAGCGAAGCCCCCAAAGAGGTGAGAGTCCCAGCATGCCCTGTGAATCTTCCACACTCTGCCTGCTCCTTCCCCACTGAGAATCAGGGAGAGTGGGGGGCACAGGGGATGGACTGGGTTTAGAAGTAGGGGACCTGGCGTGGCACAGGGGCGAGTGGTAGTGCGGAGGAAGGCTCTGCTGTGGCCAAAGGCTAGGACTGCTAGGCTCTGTTATCCCTAGAGGCTGCTACCCTCTGACTTGCAGTGGGACAGGATGGCTTGATGGGTTTTATGGCTTCTGCCCATACCCAGTCCCTTTTTAGAGGCTCAACACACTTGCCAACTATGGAGACCGGGTCATTCCAGGGACCTTAGGTAACCTGGCTTACCTCTCTGGCTGACCTGCCTCAGGCTGGCAGGTTTGTGGTCTCAAATTTTTCCACGTCCACCTTTCCTTCTGGCTGCCTCTGGGTGGCAGCTGCATTTGATACAGAACATGGTGCCACCTGGTGGAGAGATAGGAGTAGTGCCGTAGTTTGTATTTTATTTTCTGAACACTTTTATTTCACATTATTCCATAGAGAGATACTGATCACCGACTGCATTCAAGGCACTGTTATAGTAACTTGGGATATAGCAGTGACCAATAATACATGGCGCTTATATTCTAATGGGAGAAGATGCCAATAACAAATCAAACAAAGATATGCCAGATGATGATATATGCTCTGGTAAAAATAAAGCAGAAATGAGAGGTCAGGGGCACCAGAGGTGTGGCCTGGGGGAGATGAGGTCTTACTGTTTTGTAAAAGGAAGTGAGGTCTGGGCTGTTTGATACAGTGACATGTGAACAGAGATAAGAGAGCATTAAAGAAGGGAAGAACATTCTAACACAGGAAACAGCAAGTGCTCAGGCCAGGCGTGCCTGTTGTAGTCACAGGATGGCAGGTGGGCCCATGGGGAGCTGGAGATGAGGTCAGAGAGGGTGGAAGGTGGCCAGGTATGGGCCTGGGGACCCCTGTGAGCCCGGCAGGCATTATGGCTCTTCCTCTAAGGGACATGAGAAGACCACAGACGTGCTACCCAACAGACTCAGGCCTTAAAAGGCTCACTCTAGCTGCTGGGCGGAAAACAGACCACAGGGGCAAAGGTAGCAGAGAGGCCTGATAGGAGGCTCTGGAGTAAATCCAGGAGTGAGATGGTGGTGACTCAAAGCAGGGTTGCAGCAGAAGGGGAGAAGACAGGCTGGATTTGCACACATCCTTAATATGTCCTCATGCTCACTCTGAGAGATTGGGGAGCAGACCCTGGATCAGATGTGGAGACAGGCCCAGGGCTAAAAAGCTAGTTAGTGATGGACTCGGAGGCCTGCAGGTTCCTGATGCCCCACCTGCCAGTCAGTGCCTCCCTCCCCAACCAGTAGACCCCCGGTCTCGCCTGCCCTACTCACCCGGCACTGCCTTCCTTCCCACAGGTGAACATCGACCATGAGACCCGGGAGCTGACAAGGATGAACCTGCAGGCTGCCTCGGCCACATGCTTCGACGTGGCTCAGGGGAAGACGCGCACCCTGATGGAGAAGGACTCCTACCCGCGCTTCCTGAAGTCACCCGCTTACCGGGACCTGGCCTCCCAGGCCTCGGCTGGCTCAGCCTCTCCCTCCAGCTGCAACATAGCCGAGCCTTCTCACACCTGAGCCTCCATGGCAGGGAGGAAGCCAGCTGGGAAGAGAGGAGGTTGAGTCACCCACCCCTGAGGCGGCGAACCCCGAATGGGAGGCAGGTTCTGCGAAGAGGACTGCGAATGAAGAAGCCATCCAGCAGCCCGTCTGGGGAGCAGCAGATACTTTGGGACTCGACTCTGTGCACCCAAGGGGGCTTGCCCTTTTCCAGGACCTTGAATAAGGGCTAATGACAAGGTTGTGTGGGATGCTCCGGGGGCCGAGGAGGGTGGTGCACGAGTGAGCACTGGCTCTTGTCCTCGCTGGAGGAGGACAGCTTCCAGGTGGTTTAGTAAACAAGCGGATAAAGGGAAACTTGAAAACGAGAAGGGATAAGATGCCCAGCTCAGCTGTTCTGCCTGTTGATTGGTCAGCTCTGATCACATCCTGTTTTCCTATTTCCAGGCTGTTCTGGGCACGGAAGGGGCAAGGGTGTGGAGCCTTCCCCTCTGTGCTTCTCAGCGACCTCTGGGCTGCCCCAGGACCCCTAAGCTTGTACTTCCTAGCACTCTGTGGCCAGCCTTGCAGTCTTGTCAAGGCCAGCCAGCCGATGTGACTCTTGCCCAAAATGAGACTTCTGTACCCCTAACACTGGCCTCTGAGCGAGCGCCATGTGGCCCGTATGAAGTCAGTCTCGGCGCTCCGTGTCACCTCCTGCAGGAGGCCCCTGACACTGTGCTGGCGGCAGAATCGGCCTATGAGCGGCCCGCTGAGAGGCCTCTTGCTGGGATGTGCCCCCTCTGAGCTCTGGGCTGCCCTTGGAGGGCGGCCCCAGAGGAGAAGGGGAGGAGGTGGCCTTACAGCCAGATTGTGTGGAACAAGACAGAAAAAGATCCTAAGAAACAAATGTTTTAGCAGTCCCTAAAGTCCTGCTGAAGTCGAGCCAGTGTTTTTCATGGGTGTGAGAACGGTGGGGCGGGCGGGGGGAGAAACTCCCTGGGATGGGAAGGGGCCTCGTGCTTCTTATCTTGTGGGCATGAGGTACCCTGTAGGGACCGTGATGCCCTTGGACAGAATGTAGAAGCCAGGAGCAAAGCTGGGGACAGAGGCTGCTGGGGAGGCGGGACTGGAGAGGTCAGAACCTGCTTGTGAATTCAAGGCATCACTGAACACGTTCCTGGGTGGGACTCCCTAGGCCCGAGCCCAGGCTGGCAGGTGAGTCGCCAGGGCAGCCCCTCATGGCCCCAGGTCACCAACACTGTTCCCTCTGCACCCTGAGCTCCTCCAGAACCTTATGTAAGTGTTTCGCGTCGTTGCTCTTGTTTTGATCGTCGTAGCATATTCCTCCTGTTATTGTTGGTGCTGTTGTTATTTATTATCGTGACTTCTTCGGTTTGCCTCAACTGGAGAATCTCAGCAGGAGGTGCAGCCTGACTGTCCCCCTCCCGCCACCAGACTCTACCTCTGAACACGCTGGGAACCTCGGAGAGCCCGCCAGGAACTCCTCACTGTTTAAATATTTATTTGTTGTTGACAAATGGAGCTGGTTTCCTAGAGATGAATGATGTATGCAATCCCTGATTTCCTGTTTCAGCATGTTATATTCTTGTAAAATAAAAACAAAACTCAAATATGGCGTCCTGTCTTCAAGGGCTGAGTGGTCAGAAGAGACAGGGACAGGGAGGTAGGGCTGGGCCCCGGGACTTCCACGGGATGGGTGGGCAAGCTTGCACGGCAGAGATGCAGGCACAAGGGAACTGGCACCTTGAACCCGGGTGTGGTGGCTCATTCTTGTAATCCCAGCAAGAGGCTGAGGTGGGAGGATCACTTGAACCTAAGAGTTTGAGACCAGCCTGGGCAATATAGCAAGACCCCATCTCCACAAAAAAATATGTAAGTTAGGCGTAGTGATGTGCACCTTTATTTCGAGCTACTTGAGAGGCTGAGGAATGAGGATCGCTTGAGCCCAGGAGGTAGAAGCTGAATTGAGTTGTGATCGCACCATGGTGCACCAGCCTGGTTGACAGAGCAAGACCCTGACTCTGAAAAAAAAAGAAAGGACTTTCTCGCCCACTCCCATCTGGGATATCATAACTATTTCCCGCCTGGCCTCCCCACCCCTGCCTCTCCCAGGCCAGCTCATTCACCTTGCTGTGTCTGTCTTCATCCATACCATACAGCGTGGAGACTTCGCAGCTACCTTAAAACCCTTCAGCTGCTCACTTTGACTATCAGATGAAGTCCAACTCTTGCGATGACACACAAGTTTCTCTCTGAGCTGACCCAAGTCCCTCTGGGACGTATCTCCTGCCCCCGGCCTTCACTCGCCTGCTCTTTCCATCTGTTGTTTGCATCATGGCACACGCTCTTCTCTGTTTAGACACCTCTTGTTTTTTAAAAGTGGGGGTTGGAGGGTAAGGAGGAGAATGCCAACTTTCAAGACCCAGCAAAAATATCACCTCCTCAGTGAAGCCTTCCCAAACATCCCCATATGGAGTTAATTGCTCCGACTTGCATGATTCTAAGACACGCTGTCATTACTTTGTGGCCCAGAATACATCCCTCTGTCACCTGCCTCTTCACAGTCCCTGCTCCTTCATTAAGCTGAGCTCTTCAAAGGCAAGGGCCCAATTACTCGCCTTGATAAAATGGGACAGGACAGAGCACAGCAAGGTGGGTCCCCAGTCCTGGCTGGGAGTCAGGACGTTGAGGCTGGAGTCCCGGCTCACTCGCCTGGGGAAGTTACAAAAGCCCAAAGTTTAGTACCCCATTTGTAAAATGAGGATCAAATAAGCATGCATCTCACAGGGAACATGGGATGAAGATGTTGGCACAATATTGATGTCCCATGAATATCAGCTATTATTATCCGATTCCCAGGACTTGGCACAGTGTCTTGTATACAGTAGGCATTAGTCAACAACAATTCTTTGACTTTTTTTCATAAAGTAGGAGAACCAAGATTCAAGTTCAGGATTCCAGGTCGGCTTTTTTATCCCCCCCAAGTGCAGTATATCCACAGCTGTCTCAACATCCTATTTTGTCTGTTGTCCCGAATATTCCAGAATTTCAGATACAGGAGTGGAGGGTTGGAGGCATTAAGCAAGTCTGTGTGTCCTTGCTTCCACGTGACTGGGGAAGGCCGGCTCACCTCTCACTCTCTACCGTCTCCCCGTGGCCATGCCGGGCGATGCAGGCTTTTCCTTGGCATCGACTGACTTCATCTGTAGTTTGGTTTCCTCCTTCAGAATTCCATACCCAATGACTAAAATGTGTTTCACTGTAGTTTTATTTTAATAAAAGTGAACTTTTAATAGAAATGAGAATGATTAACATATCTGCTGAGACAGCCCAGTGGGCATAGGAGTTAAACCAAGATTTCTTGGGTCCACAGGGATGAAATTAACTTTAAAAATGGAAGCTCTTAGGTAAAGAGAAAAAGGTGTCAGGGCCTATTACCTTGCTGACCTCAGGGTAATCGCTGTCACCGAATCTTTAACTTGGTTCAGTTATTCAAATTACTTTAAGGAAGAAAAGAAAGATTTGAAATTTAAATAAGTGAAGTGTCCTAACGGGTGAGAGGTATAAGGCAGTGAGGCTCTGGACAATGGAATTTGAGTCTCCATCATCAGAAAAGACAACACCTGACTTCCAACGTTGGTGATTTTCAACCTTTGATCAGGAACTGGAGGGTGATTTAATTTAAACTGTAAGAACTAGAAGTAGATCTGCCATTTGATGCAGCAGTCCTACTGCTACTACTGGGTATCTACCCAAGGGAACAGAGGTCATGATATAAAAAGACACCTGCACCCGCATGTTCGCTGCAGCACCATTCACACTCGCAAAGATGTGCGATCAACCTAAATGTTCATCAACTGCTCAGTGGATAATGGAAATGTGGTATATATGCACTATGCAAAACTATTTGGCTATTAAAAAGAATGAAATAATGTCTTTTGCAGCAACTTGAATGGAATTGGAGAGCATCATCCTAAGCGAACTAACTCAGGAACAGAAGACCAAACACCGCATGTTCTCACTTATACGTGGGAGCTAAACGAAGGATCTGTAAAGGCGGAGAGAATGGTATAACGGACACTGGAGACTCCGGAGGCGGGGAAGAGGTGGAGGGGTGAAAAATCACCTACTGAGTACAATGCATACAGGTGGGAATGAAGGGTACACTTAAAGCCTAGACTTCTTCACCATTATACAATGCAACCTTGCAACCAACAACTATTTGTATCCCCTAAAGCCACTGAATAGAAAAATAAAAAATAAAAAAATGTAAACTTTGAAAAAAGCGATAACGTGTGAGTCAATCGAATATTTGTAATGAATGCCCACTTAAAGGACAGTCCTGTGCTGGAGAGTAGAATAATTGCCTTAGCTAAGTCCACCTCGCAGTGCCAAGGGGACACACAGACAGTGTGGAATAAAGATGGAGACAGGCCTGAAGGCAGGCACCCGAACTCAGCTCCACATCCCCTGCGTATCCGCTGAGTCATCGTCAGCACATGACTCAGTTTCTCAGAGCCTCCCTTTTCCCTGTAGATGGTAAATAACAATAGTATTGGTTTCGTAGGGCTTTTGTGATGGAAGAATGAGACATTTATGAATAATATTTTTCATGGTGCTTGACAGTAAGTGTTCAAAAAGGGGAACTACTTATATGTGGCAGGTGCTGTTCTAAAGACTTCACACATATTAGTTTCTGTTATCCTCATAACATTCCTATGAGATAGTTGTTATTATTATTAATTATATTATTGAGTTGAGGTTTTACTCTGCCACCCAGGCTGGAGAGTAATGGCATGATCATGGCTCACCGCAGCCTTATCCTCCTGGGCTCAGGGGATGCTTCCGTTTCAGCCTCCCGAATAGCTGGGACTACAAGGGTGCACCACTACACCTAGCTACATTTTTTATTTTGTGCAGGGACAAGATCTCGCTATGTTGCCTAGGCTGGTCTCGAACTCCTGAGCTCAGCAGTCCTCCTGCTTCGGCCTCCAAAAGTGCTGGGACTACAAGCATGAGCCACTGTGCTCAGCCTACCTACTAGTATCATCATCCCCATTTTACCTATGTAAAAACTAAGGCCTAGAAAATGTAAGTAAATTGCCCAAGTTCAAAGAGGTAGCAGGGCAGCCCTATCAGTTAGCTATTGCTGCGTAACAAATCAATCCAAACCATTCTTACATTACTGATGTGAGAACATCAGTACTATATTTGGTTCAATTTGACCCTTTGTCTTCTCACCAAGATCCAAGCAGGGCTTTGGGTAAGTAAAATGCAATTTTTCCCTAAGTTTAGAGAAAACCCCTGCCATCTTAAGGGGTCTTTCTGGTCAAAGAAAAGAAAGATGAGGACACTACCCAATCCTAACATCTTGGACGTGGGCAGGAGGGAGTCAGAGGGAAGTTAGGAGACATCCTTATTCCACCTTGGCCTTGGTTTCTCTTTCCACGTCCCAGCCTAAGATCCCTGCCCACTCCTGAGCTGGCTCCTTCCTGCTTTTGGTGATTTTGTCTTCAGAGTCTAGGCCTCTGAAACCAGCCGATTACCAGGGTCTTGGTGGATGGACAGATCTCTCCTTCTGCCAGGATAGCTGTCAGACACCACTGTCTCTTGGTCTACGGCCTCCCTGATTCTCTGGCTCAAGATGGTCTGGGGGTTCATGGTTTCTGCCTCGTGCTTACCCATCAGACTGACCCTCCTCTGTGTACACGTCCCTGGCACCCATCTTTCCCCAGGAGGGGCAGCTGGTACCAGGAGCCACTCCTCTTGTGCTTGCTTGTGTGGTATAACAATTATAACTGGCCACAGTGAACGAGGTTTTTGAGCGAACACCTTGCTGTGTTTCCTTTGTGGGGCGGGTTCGTTTTTACTCTGTTTGCCTGGGCCTTGACCCAGAATTGTCTATCTAAACATGACTATGATCCTTCTCCATCATTTGCAGCATTTCTGAATTTTGTGTTAATAGTTTGGAGTTTTGGAAGAAGAAATTCGGCCTCAAGTCACAGTGTCTGCGTCTGCCCAAGAATGCCCAGCCTGCCCCACAGATTTCTGACTTGCCAAACCCACCATTATGCAATTTAATTCCTTGAAATGAATTTCTGCCTCTTTAATGCACACACACACATATAAAATATATGTGTATTGATATAGAGCACACACATATAAGTATGTATAAGGCTCCTATAGAGAATATGTGTGTGTGTCTATATATATGCACATACATATATAATTTTTGTTTCTCTGGATAACCCTAACTGACACAGATGTATTAAATGTCTTTGCATATTTTAGGTTTGGGGTTCTAGGGAAAGAAGGGAGATTTTCAAGGGCAGGGAAATTTGAGACAGTTCAGGTTATCATAAACACTGTCCTCAGCCCTGCAGAGTTGATGACGATAACGCAAGTGCTAGAGAAAAAAAAAAGTCTGGGTTTTTATTGTATCTGTGCTTTTTATTACAAGTGGCCTCAAATCCTTTTTGGAAGTGGGTTTGCGAGACGTAAAAATGTAATGAACCACCATGTCAGCCTATCTCTGAATAATCTGTCACACCCATGGGATCTGGTCTGGGGTCATTGAAAATTCTCCTCTAATAGGGAGGTGTCTGATTGAGGGAAGTGGTACTTAATTTTCTAAAATGATCCATTCAGAGCAGTATGACTTTTCCACATGGAGCTTGTTCCTGTGTATAAAACCAGTATCTTCTTTGAAACTATGGTTTAACTCTAAATATGTGAGGGAGAGAAAACAAATAAAAATGAGAAAAATGGCTCTGGCAGCTGACAGCTAGGCTGTAGTGCCCCACTGCGCAGACACAGTTCCACAGAATGTCAACAATAATTAGACGAGGTTATCCCACGCCGTATAGTGGAACAAGACAAACATAAGGCCACTTCTCAACGAGGGTTGAACTGAGGCAAAGGCAGGATGCTATGACTTTCACTACCACTAAAGTGACCCAACATCGCCCTCTCCCGGCCAGCTCGAGCAACTGCTGCTTCCTTAGCAACAACTCTAGCTCGACTTTGTACCTCATGATTCCTAGACAATAATAATAAGGCACCTGTGACCAATTGTTTCTGCTTCCTGACAACACCCCGCCGGGGAAAGCCTCTATTTCCTTGAACCCTCTCCCACATCACCTGACACAAAGCCCAGACCCTGCGATGCGTCTGTAACAAGTCTCTGAATCCCCCACCTGAGACACTCTGCAGTTCTGGGATGAGATCTCCCGCACTGTGGCAGTTTACACACCTGACTGGGTTTCACTCCAGGTGTGTTCCTGCTCACTTAACGTATGCCAACAAGACCAGAAAGCTCGGTGTTTTCCAGGAGTCTTGATCAAGTCATCTGCTCAGGACAGACTGATGTCTGCTGCTACCTCAGTGCTACTGCCCTGGTCTGGGCCACCGCCGGCTCTCAGCTGTATCCTCAGGATAACCCTAACTGTCCTTCCAACGTCTACCTTTGCCAACCCCCGGGGGCTTCTCAACACAGTATCCATAGTGAGCCTCTAGAAAGAATTCAGATCCTGCTACTCTTCTGTTCCAACACTCCAGTGGCCTCTATGTCATTCAGTGTAGAAGACCAAGTCCTTACAATGGGCCCTAGGGCCATGCATGACCGGAACCTCTGCTTGCCATCTCCCCTCACTCTGCTCCAGCTTCGCTGTCTTCCTCCATCACACCAGGCATGTGCCTGCCTCAGGGACTTGGCACTTGCGGCTCCCTTTGATGACTGTTTTCGGGATGCAGAATTTGCACAGCTTGCTTCTGCGTCTTTCTCAAGCCTCTGCTCAGATGTCACCTTCTGAATGAGGCCTTCCCTGACTACTCTGTTTAAAATCACAATTCCCAACCTGATGCTCCTTATTCTACTGTATTATTTCCTGTAGATTTTTTTTTGCCTAAAACATACTATATGATTTGCTTATTTTATTCACTATTTGACTTCAATGAGAACAAGGGCGGGATCTTTTTCTGTGTTGTTTGATAACATAGCCCAAAGCCTCAGAACACAGCAAGCGACTTAATCACTTTACCTCAGTTTTCTCATTTGTAAAATGGGAACAAAAATGATACTTACCTCATGAGGATTACATTATATGATCGTAGCAAAGCAGCACGGACCAAGTCGCAGAGGTGAGAGACAGCATGATGTGGTGGGGAACCAGAGAGTGGCAGTGTTGATGCTACCAAGGTGTGGGGACAGTCAGGGATGGAATCATGACCAGAAATCATATCACATGGTGGAGTTTCCAGTTGGTTGTGATCGATTTCAGCCGACTAAGATGCGCGCTTCGTGAAGAACCCAGGAGTAACCTGTGTTTAAGTCACTGGTTTAGTCCCACGCGTTTAGAACAGTCCCTGGTGCTCAACATAGTCAGTGCTCAGCAAGTATTAATTGCATGAGTAGCGGGTTAAAGATCTGGAGGCTTGTCTGAAAACCGTGGTGCACCCGTGATGCGGGGTGGGATGGCGCCTGAGGCCCAGGAAACCAGTCATCAGTTTATTGCACTACATGATGACACAGGCTTTTGTCTGTCATTCCTTTGTAGATGAAAGCAGGGGATGTGCTGTTGGGATGAGGGTGAGGAGGGGACCCCACCACATGAGGGAGAAAAAGGGAGGAGGAGCAGATCTAAAGAGAGATGAGGGCACCTCTTGGGGATGTTTTCAATATTGTGGGTCTGAAGGTCTGCAGAGTGGCTGGGGTTAAAGGGAGAGGCCTGGGGGTCACTGGTGTGTAAGGAGTGGCAGAGGCCCCGGGTCTAGATGATGTGGCCCAGGTGACCACCATGTGACCATGCACTGCTTGTGTTTACAACTCTCAGGGCTTTGTCTGGAGATAGAATATTTCTCATGCAGCATTCGGTACCCAGCTCAGTGCCAGGAATATGGCCAAGGACAGAACTTACAGAG
Source organism: Tarsius wallacei (assembly GCA_963574415.1). Classification (NCBI taxonomy): domain Eukaryota; kingdom Metazoa; phylum Chordata; class Mammalia; order Primates; family Tarsiidae; genus Tarsius; species Tarsius wallacei. The sequence goes on from CAUYQG010177062.1 coordinate 23,346, forward strand.
CAGAAAGGAACCTTCAAAACCAAGTTACAAGGGTGAACTGAAGCCCAAACAGTGGAGCCACCTGCCTGAGGTCACTCAGCTGAACAGCCCATCATGCTGGCTGCAGGGTCAGGTCTCCACACTGCCAGTCAAGGGTCCCTCTGAGGAGGCCACATTGCCTCAGGGCAGTGAGATGAGTTGTGTGAGCTCAGATGAGTGACAGGGCTCAGGCTTGGGGCTTACTTAGCTTCCGCGAGCCTCAGTTTCATGATCAACAAGATTGTTAGGGATTAACTGAGACCATGCCACATGTAAAGCACAATATCTGGCACACAGCAGGTGCGCCATAAGTGTTTATTTTCTATTTCTTTCTTTCAAGAAGATCAGGAATTGCAACGACATAGAAAGGATATAGGCGGGGCACAGTGGCTCATACCTGTAAGCCCAGCAATTTGGGGGGATCACTTAAGCCCAGGAGATCAAGACCAGCTTGGGCAACACAGCAAGGCCCCATTACAATTTTTAAAAGGCAAAGGATACAGAGTGATGGATGAAGCTGGATGGGGTGACCTGAAAGGTTAAAAGGCTGAGAGGTGAGTGGTACAATCCTAGACATCTAACCCATCATCAGAGGTCAGCGAACAGTCATTGCTTTCCTCCTGGGGGTGTGCAAGTTTCTGCTCCAGCTGGTGACGCCAGAGGGAGGGTGTGTGCTGCTCACCCTCCCCTCTTGTCTGCCTTCCTCACTCCTTTCTTGGCTCCACCCTGCTGGCTCAGTGACGTGGCAGGAAGGAGACCGTTCCGGCTGCAAACAGTCTTCCAGGCTTAGTTGCCACCGGAGGAATAACTGAGGAGTCTGAGTTGAGAAGGTAAGACGGGCGGAAGGCGGGGAAGGCTTGAGAAGTCGATCTTGAAGAAGTCCCTGGGCTTTGAGGACTGGGGATTTGAGGAACTGGAAGTCCCGGGGGGAGGGGGAGGAGCACGCCGACCTGCTGGCAGTCCTAGAGGCCCCCTTCCAAGGTTCTGTCACATCCACACATCATTTATTCGTGGCCTCTGTTTTCCTAGCAACTCTGGTCACATGGAGAAAATGAAACTGAAAGGAGACCCTGCTTGTTGCTGTGCCTTCACTGGGGCATCCTTATTCTACACTGATATGTTATTCAGGGTTTCCTTGGCGTTCTTTCCTTCTCTGCTTCTTAATTTATAGCCGCCCACCTGACAACCGGGAACTGTCTACATAAACACCTTGGTTGAAGAATTTCATTGCCTGGTGATTATGTTTGTGCTGCACAATCGATTAGGCCATTAACCTTTGAGGCTCTGAAACCATCAGCGTGGATAGATTGCTGAAAAAGGGTTGCTTCATGAATCTTTCAGCAGATGCAGTTATTTCAATATTCATGTCGCAGTTTGGGGCTGCCTGAGTCTCAGATCCGAGTCCGACTGAGGACAGGTGGACGGAACTGATAACTCCAGGTTTCTTTTAGTAGTAGCTTTATGCATGTGGGTGGGGAGAGTAGGATTTATTAAACTTTTTCTTTTCATAAAGCGGCATAATTAGCTCCACTACTCATTGGGTGTCTAATATTTACAACATACTGTGCTTTAATGCACTTTACACATATGATGGTACTTATTGTTGTTCTGGTTTGAGGAAATAGAAAATTAAGACTCAGTCATCTGAGGTTACACACCAGGAAGTAACAGCCTAATGTTACACAGCCAGAGGCTCAAACTTCGATCTCCCTTAGGTCATGACCCAAGCGCTTTCCACCATTACAGATGTTTCTTTCTTTTTTTTTTTTTTTGAGTCAGACTCTCACTCTGTCACCCAGGCTGGAGTGCAGCGGCACGCTTATGGCCACCGCAGCCTTGACTTGCTGGGCTCAGGCGATCCTTCCACCTCAACCTTCCACGTAGCTGGAACTACAGGCGCGTGCCACCACGCCTGGCTAATTTTTTGATTTATTGTAGAGATGAGGTCTTGCCAAGTTGCCCAGGCTGGTCTCGAACCAGTGGGCTCAGGCAATCCTCTCACCTCAACCTCCCAAAGTGCTGGGATTATAGGCTTGAGCCACTGTGCCCCGCCTACAGGTGTTTCTTGACCTATGATGGAGTTACATCCTGATGAACTCATCACAAGTTGAAAATATTGTACGTCTAAAATGCATTTAATACACCTAACCTGCTAAGCATCATCACTTAGCCCATTCTGTCTCACACGTGCTCAGAACGCTCACACTAGCCTGCAGTTGGGCAAAATCATCTAGCTCACAGCCTGTTTTATAATAAAGTGTTGAATGTCTCATGCAATTTACTGAAATCTGTACTGAAAGTGAAAAACAGGATAGTGGTAAGGATACTCAATGTATGGTTTCTGCTGGATGGTATTGCTTTCACTCCATCGTAATGTCAGAAAATTGTAAGTCGAACCATGGTAAGTCGGAGATGGTTTGTACTTTAAAGACGGGTGTACAGTTGTACAAAGAGAATATGCATAGTCAGCGAACGCCGTGAGCAACCTTCCTGCTGATATAAGCAAACATCACAGAAACAAAGAACTGAATACTTCTTGTTCTCACTCATAGGAGGGCCTTGAGCCTCAGTCACACTAGCACAGGGAGGGATTGCAGTCATTGGGCACTGCTAGGAAAGGGAGGGAGGGCGGAGGTGAGGACCCATGACAACACAAAGGGAAGTTGGGTCATCGCCAGTTAGAAGCCCAATCTGCACCTGCATGCAGTTTACTTATGAGTTAATCCTCATTAGTACTATATATTCCTATAATAAAATATAATTTTTAAAAAAGCAAATGGACAAAGGCCATGAAATGCATTTTTCCTACTGAATGAGGGCTCTTCTTTTTATTTATACATACCTGATATACATATTTTCAGGGTCTTCTATTTTTTTCAGGAGACCACCTATTTCTGGTAAAAATATGCTTACATGATGTTGAAAGAAATTTGCTAATATAGGTTGAAAGTCCTAAATACAATCTTAGACTCTGACCAGTCAGTCAGTTATTTGAAGTCTATAATAAGAAATCTCTCTTAAGGTCTATCATAAGAAAATAAGTTAAAATAAGCTGAATTTGCTGCAACATCATTTAGAATTATTTTTAAAAATTCAATTTAAAACATCTTATTGGCTGGGCTCGGTGGCCCAGCCTGTAATCCCAGCACTTTGGGAGGCTGAGGCGAGTGGATTGCCTGAGCCTAGGGTTTGAGACCAGCCCGGGCAGCTTGGTGAGACCTTGTCTGTACAATAAAATAAAAAATAGTTGGGCGTGGTAGCACACGTCTGTAGTTCCGGTTACTTGGAAGGCTGAGGCAGAAGGATCACTGGAGCCCAGTAGGTCGACGCTGGGGTGGCCGTGAGTGCCACTGCACTCCAGCCTGGGTGAAGGAGTGAGACTCCAACTCAAAAAAAAAAAGAAAATCTTGTTAAAAACTCATTTTTGAAAACCTCTCAGTAATAGGGAAATAAAACAACTTCATGATTTTATATTCCACAGTCATTAAAAATGTTTTAAAAGACTTTGTAATAACAGAAAATTGTTTATGGGACAACATTAAATGAAAGGAAGCAGAATATAAATTTACTTACATAGCATGATCCCACGGCCTATAAAACTCTACAGAAATAGACTACATGCAGCCATAAAGAAGGACAGAATTAGGAACTTCGCAGCAACTTGCATAGACTTAGAGTCTATAATACTGAATGATCTATCACAGAAACAAAGAACTGAGTACCACACATTCTCACTCATAAGCGGACCTTGAACAATTATCATAATATTATAAGAAAGGGATTGGCAGTAGTGGGAAACTGCCAGGGGAGGGAGGGGCACACTTCATCAACAAGGTGAACATTTGTACCCCCAACCCTGAATTGTACCCCACATCTTTGAAATTTAAAAAAAAATGCCTCTGAAAAATATTTAAAGCCATAAAAAAAAAAGAAATATACTTACTACAGTATTAAAAGTGGCTGTTTCTGAGTAGCGGGGCTATGGAGCTATCATTTTCTTATTTCAAATTTATATATATTCATAATATTCTATAATTTAAAAATTCTGTAATAAGTAAGTAGACGTTTTTAAAAGGTTGCTCATAAAATTAATTTCTCTGAGTCAAATGTTTTCTATTGGACAAGATTTTCTATTATAAAATAACAATATGTCAGATTATAAAATCCTTCTCTTTGTCTCTGGGTGGAATGTCAGAAGACCGAGAGCGTTGTTCCTCCTCACACCGCTGGCCTAGAGTCAGGCCATCCCACTTTACACGCCAAGCTTCTTGGATTAAGCGCCGAGGAGATACGTCTTCATAACTTCCAGGGAAAGGCAAAAAGTTGTTGCCGCTGGCATTTGCCATCATGGAGACCAAAGGTCACCCCGACGCCCGGGAGGGACCCACGTCCTCCAGCGGCAGGGGGGCTGCGGCGGAAGACCCTCACGTGCTGATCAACGCTGTCAGAGACGAAGACGTCGACCGGGTCCGGCGACTGCTGCAAAGCGGGGCTGCCGTCAACTTCCAGGAACAAGACGGGGGCTGGGCGCCTCTACACAACGCCGTGCAGGTGGACAGGGAGGACATCGTGGAACTTCTGCTCCGGCACGGTGCCGACCCTCATCTCAGGAAGAGCAACGGGGCCACGCCCTTCATCATCGCAGCGATCCGGGGAAACGTGACGCTGCTCGATCTCTTCCTGTCTAGGGGAGCCGATGTCAACGAATGCGACGTCCACGGCTTCACGGCTTTCATGGAAGCCGCTGCGTACGGGAAGGTCGACGCCTTAAGGTTTCTTCACCGGAGGGGAGCGCAGGTGAACTTGAGGCGGCGGACGATGGAAGATCAGAAGCGGCTTGGGAGAGGCGGGGCCACGGCTCTCATGGATGCCGCCGCGAACGGCCGTCTGGAGGTCTTGAAGATCCTCCTGGATGAGATGGGGGCGGACGTCCATGCCCGTGACAACATGGGCAGGAATGCCTTGATTCGCGCGCTTCTGCGCGCCCAGGATGGCGAGGTGGAGGGCATCACCCGCCTCCTGCTGGACCGTGGGGCTGATGTCAATGTGCGGGGAGAACGGGGGAAGACGCCCCTGATCCTGGCGGTGGAAAAACGGCACTTGGGTTTGGTGCAGATGCTTCTGGAACAAGAGGACGTCGACATTAACGACACAGACAGCGAGGGCAAAACGGCGCTGCTGCTTGCTGTTGAACTCAAGTTGAGGGAAATCGTTGAGTTGCTGTGCGACAGAAAGGCCAGCATGGACTGTGGGGATCTTGTGATGATAGCCAGGCGGAATTATGACAGTGAGCTTGTAAAGTTTCTTCGCCTTCGTGGTGCTAAGGAACATCTTCACCCTCCTGCTGAAGACTGGGGGCCTCAGAGTTCACACTGGGCCGAACCCCTGAAAAGCCTCCACAGAATATACCGCCCTATGATTGGCAAACTCAAGATCTTTATTTTTGAAAAGTATAAGATCGCTGACACTTCTGAAGGTGGCATCTACCTGGGATTCTATGAGGACCAAGAGGTGGCTGTGAAGACATTTCGTGAAGACAGCAAACGTGCACAGCAGGAAGTCTCCTGCCTGCAAAGCAGCCGAGAGAACAGTAATTTGGTGACATACTATGGGAGTGAGAGCCACAGGGGCTGCCTGTACGTGTGTGTCACCCTCTGTGAGCAGACTCTGCAAGCGTGCTTGGATGTGCGCAAAGGGGAAGCTGTGGAAAATGAAGAAGATGAATTTGCCCGGAATGTTCTCTCGTCTATATTTAAGGCTGTTCGAGAACTGCATGTGTCGCGTGGTTACACTCACCAGGATCTGCAGCCACAAAACATCTTAATAGGTGAGTCCCCGATCCCCAGTTGTCCCTTAGAAGTTGTGGGGTCTTGTTTACAAAAGGAAAAGCTTTTCATTGCAGAGAGGAATGTCCTAGAGTAAATGTGGATTCTTCAATTTGAGGATCATTACAGCAAATTCATAATTACAGTGCAATCTCTCCTGCTACCAGTTATAACTGGGTTCCCTCACTCCACAAGGAGGCCAGTGGATGGCAACAGAACACTAGGCTAACCTTTTACTGCTGTTGGCAAAATAACAATATGAAGGTATGTCAGGTGAAACCGCTCCAGAAATTAATTTGAATTCCTAAAGTAGTCTGCAAACCAGATAATCCTATAGGTGAGTTCCTTCAAACAAGGTGGGAGTAAGTGTGAAATTGAATGACACTACTGAGGCCAAAATTGAGGAAGTCAGAACAATATGTGACACAGTGAAGCCACGAACTCCAAAGCAGAACAAATCAGAATCTACTGGTCCAAGCCCAAAACAAAATAGATGAAAACAACACTAAAGGAAACAGGCAGAGCTGTTTCCCAGCCCCAGTTTCCTCATTTGAGACGGATAATGCTACCTTCATAAGGTCGCTATGAGGCCTAAGTGCTATTTATTAAGTAAGCATTAAAACCACTCAAGTGGCTTGGCATAGTGACTCACACCTGTAATCCCAGCACTCTGGAAAGCTGACATGAGAGGATTGCTTGAGATCAGGAGTTCGAAACCAGCCTAGGCAAAGTAGTGAGACCTTGTCTCTACAAAAAATAATTTAAAAAAGTTAGCCAGATGTGGTGGCATGTGCCTGTAGTCCCATCAAATTGGGAGGCCGATGCAGGAGGATCACTTGAGTCCAGGAGTTTGAGGCTGTGGCAAGCTCTGATCATGCCACTGCACTCCAGGCTGGGTAATAGAGTGAGACAATGACTCAAAAAATAAGAAATAAAGTAAAACCACTCAAGAAACTAGTTAGTGATTATAGCAGAGTTACAGGATGCAAGGTTAATATAAACAGATTAATTGCCTTTCTATATAGCAGCAATGACCAAGTGGAATTTGAAATTTAAAACACAATGCCATTTATATTAACACCCCCTAAAATGAAACACTTAGGTCTAAATCTAGCAAAATATGCACAAGATCAATATGAGGAAAACTAATAAGACTGGTAAAGAAATAAAAGAAGAACTAAAGCAACAGTGAGATATATTCCATGTTTATGGATAGAAAGACTCAATATTTTTAGGATGTTAGTTCTTTCCAACTTGACTTATAGATTCAATGCAATCGTAATTAAAGTTCTGGAAAATTATTTTATGGATATTGACAAACTGATTCTAAAGTTTATTGGTGAGGCAGAAGACTCAGAAATCAAGAAAGTATAATATTTGGCAGAAAAATAGACAAATAGATCAAAGTAACAGAATAGATAGTCCAGAAATAGACACACACAAATTAAGTCAACTTATCTTTGGCAAAAAAGCAAAGGCAGACAATGACTAAAAGACAGTTTTTTCAACTAATGTGCTGTAACAACTGGACATCCACATGCAAAAAGAATGAACCTAGACATAGACCTACATCCTTTTTTAAAAAATTAGCTCAAAATGGATCACAGATCTAAACATAAAAGCTGAAAACTGTAAAATGTGCCCTGGAAGGTAACATAGGAATAAATTTAGATGACTTTAGGTTTGGTGATGGCTTTTTAAAAATATTTTGGTTGGAGTCTCACTCTGTTGCCCAGGCTGAAGTGCAGTGGCACACTCACTGCCACCCCAGTGTCGACCTGCCAGGCTCTGGCAATCCTTCCACCAAGTAGCCAGAACTACAGGCACGTGCTACCATGCCCGGCTGATTCTTTTTTTTTTTTTAATTTGTTGTAGAGACGAGGTCTCTCCAAGTTGCCCGGACTGGTCTCAAACCCGCGGGCTCAGGTAATCCACTCACCTTGGCCTCCCAAAGTGCTGGGATTACAGGGTGAGCCACCAAGCTCGGCTGGTGATGGGTTTTTAAATGCAACACCAAAAGTACTACCCATCTTACCATATGATTCAGCAATCATGCCCCTTAGGTCTACACAAAAACCTGCACACAGATGTTTACAGCAGCTTTATTTGTAGTTGCTAAAACTTGGAACCAACTGAGACACCCTTTAGTAAGTGAATGGATAAACAAACGATGGCACCTCCAGACAACAGACCATTATTCAGTGTTAAAAAGAAATAGACTATTTCGTCCATGAAAAGATGTGGCGGAACCTTAAATGCACAGTATTAGGTGAAAGGATCCAATCTGAAAAGCTATATATTGTACAATTTCAACAATATGCCATTCTGGAAAAGACAAAACTATGAAGACAGTAAAAGGATCAGTGTTGCCAGGGATTGGGTTGGGGAAGAGATGAATGTTTGGGGCACAGAGGATTCTTAGGCAGGGAACCTGCTCTTAATGATACTACATTGGTCGATGCATTTCATTACACATTTGCCAAAACCTGTAGAACAAACACCAAGAAGGAACACTAAATGTAAACTGTGGACTCTGACAATGACGTGTCAATGCAGCTTCATCAGTTGAAATAAACGTACCCTCTGAAGGGGTATGCTGATCATGGGGGAGACTCTACATGTGTGGGGGGAGGGGCATATGGGAATCTTGTTCCTTTTGCTCAATTTCACTGTGAACCTAAAACTGCCCTAAACAGAACAAACAAAGCAAACCTTGAGAATGTATTGAAGATTAGATAAGGGAGCCAGAAAATTTTCCTAAGTAATTCTTCTAGGAAAAACGGAAAAGTATAAACAGCTGGAAAGTATTTTTGAAAATTTAGAGAGGAATGAAGAGAAGTTGGTTTGTGGGTATAAAAATACAGTTAGATTAGAGCAATAAATTCGAGAATTCGATAGTACAGTAGGAAAATTATACTTAACACTAATTTATTGAAAATTTTGATATGGCTAGAAGAGAAGAATTGTAATGTTCCCAACACAAAGAAAAGATAAATGTTTGAGGTGATGAATATCCCAAAACTCAAAAGCTACTAAAGAAAAAAGAAATTACCTACATAAAAATCAGAGTGAGACTGGCATAAGGTCGTCTCTCATCAGCAATCTGGATGCAAAAAAAAAAAAAGAGCTGAAGAGAAAGAAGGTATTTAACAGCTAAATTATCATTACATGTAATTCAAAATAAACAAATTTTTTTAAGTGTTGCAGGATTCAAAAAACTTTCTATCAGTGTTGTTAAAACTTGGAATTATGGGAAGCAAGGCTGAACAAAGGAATTATTAACTTTTTACTTATTTATTTTTTTAATTCACCAAAAGGATTTATTTATGTATTTATTTGTTTTTTTATTTCAGTAGCTTTAGGGATACAAGTGGGTTTTGACTACATGAATGAATTGTGTAGTGGTAAAGAAGTCTAGGCTTTAAGTGTCCCCATTGCCCAACTAGTGCACATTGTACCCAACAGATAATTTTTCATCCCTTTCCTGCTTCCCACCCTCCTCCTTCTGAGCCTCCAGTGTCCATTATACCATTTGATATGCTTTTGCAGACCCTTAGTTTAGCTTCTACTTATAAGTGAGAACATATGGTATCTGGTTTTCGATTATTGAGTCATTTCACTTAGGATACTACCCTCCAAATCCATCCAAGTTTCTGCAAAAGACATTATTTTGGTTTTTTTTATGACTGAATAGTATTCCATGGTGTGTGTGTGTGTGTGTATATATATATATATGTGTGTGTGTGTATTTATGTGTATGTGTGTTACACACACTCACATACCATATTTTCTTTATCCATTGATTGGTAGATGGGCACTTAGGTTGATTTCACATCTTTGCAATTGTGTATTGTGCTGCAACAAACATACATGTGCAGATGTCTTCTTTGAATAATGACTTTTTTCCTTTGGATAGCTACTCATCAGTAGGATTGCAGGACAGAATAGCAGATCTGCTTTTAGTTCTTTGAGAAATTTCCATACTGTTTTCCATAGAGATTGTGCTAATTTACATTCCCACCGATAGTGTGTTTGTGTTCCTTTTTTCCTGCATCCAAGCCAACATCTATTGTATTTTGACTTTTTAAATAATGGCCATTCTGTTTGGGGTAAGGTGGTATCTCATTGTGATTTTCTTTTCTTTTTTGAAATCGGAGTCTCACTCCCCTGCCCAGGTGGGAGTGCAGTGGCACCCTCATGGCCACTCCAGCGTCAACCTGCTGGACTCTGGCGATCCTTCTGCCTCAGCCTTCCAAGTAGCCGAAACTACAGGCATGCATTACCATGCTTAGCTAATTTTTGATTTATTGTAGAGACGAGGTCTTGCCAAGTTGCCTGGGCTGGTCTTGAACCTCTGGGCTCAGGCAATCCATTTGCCTTGGCCTCCCAAAGTGCTGGGATTACAGGCTGAGCCACCGAGTCCAGCCCTCATTGTGATTTTAATTTGCAAGAAATTATTAACTTTTTAAAGTTACCTAAGTGTGTGTTGCTTTTTAAAAAAATAAATATTAAAAATGTACTAATTCTGACGATATTGCTGTGGTGGAAATGAGGGCTGGGTTGAGGAGGAGGGGCAAAGTAATGGCTCCAGCATGAAGGGCAGATTTCATCCTATATGCCTATCAAAACTTCTTGTTACCAGTGTGAGATTATTTAATTACAGAAACTAAGCCTAAGTGTTTAAAGATTCTTAGAGTACTTTAACAATGTCTGTTGAATTTACCAGTAAAAAAATGGGATCTGTAAAAGAAAAAAGTGCTTGGAGAGAAGTGAAGTGTTCCATTTAGGCACTCTCAAATTCCAATAGCAGAAAACTCAACTCAAAGTGGCTTAAACAATGAAGGGAATTCATTGGTTCAAATAATTGGAACCAGTTCCTGGGTTTTGATCTGCACCGTCTACTGCTTCAGACTCTTGCAAGCCACTTTCTGACTTCATTTCTACTTTCTCAGGATTCTAACCTTCTTTCCATCAGATTGGAATTTTCCAGAATTTCCTTCAGGCCTCAAGAATCCCTTTCTGGAACTCTCTGTCTCCTCTCCTCCTCACTCCACTGCCAATCTGAATTCTACTCATCTTTTCAGTCTAAGTGTCTCTTTCTTAAGGAAGGTCCCCTGCTCCCACCGCTAGCCAGGTAACTGCTTTCAAAGCATCCCGCACTTTTTTGCTAGCATTTCCCAGGTGGCAATGATTTTACAGGTATTTGTGTAATTTATCATTTAATATCTGTCTCCATGCCCAGAAACTCTAAACTCTAAACTCCTAGACTGTGTGCTTCTTCACTCGTTGTTTTATCCCTCAATAAACACTTGTGGAATAATTTAATGGATTCATTTTTATCATACCCTGGGTTTCCACACAACTTTAATATCTAAGTTCAGAATGAAAGAGATTCTAGAAGCACATGACTGTACTGGGCATGGCCCTGTTTGGGATTACCCAGCCTTCCTTCTCAGACTCCTTCAAGCCAGAAGCAGGGGACCACCTCTTAGAGGACACATTGCTGACTTCCCCTCCTGTTATCTTGTTCCTGACCTCCCTCATTCATTCATCATCTCCTTTTCTGAGGACTCAGCAGCTTCATTCAAGAGAAAAACATTCTGAGTGGAGAAGGAAGCAGTGACTCATTACAAGCACACCATGGACCCATGATAACCATTTACAATGCCATAGTTGGCTGTGATTAGTCGGCTCTACTTAGTGGAATGCTGTGCTAAGACAGTCTTGGATTTAGAGCCTTGCTGGTTAGTTGTACTTTAGCCATAGGTTGTAACTGTAACTCCTTTACAGATCTGTGCTGCTCTTTCCCAAGGATTATATAAATAGGGGACTGGTTAAATTTATTCTCATCTGTTCCTACCCCTTGGCCTGGAAAAAATAAAATGTAAGGGCTGCTCTTGGCAGATACCTAATGGATCAAACAAAACACTTCACATGACAGTGTCTTGAAAAGTGGATAACAATAGAGATATAAGGCATATAAGTAACTTCTTCAGAGATGACAGGCTGTACAGTATGCTATATATTTATTTAAATCTGTGGACTCACATCATAGAGAATGAAGATTTTAAATGTGCCTCTGCAAATGTTCCCTTAGATTCTAAGAATGCAGTTCGCCTGGCAGATTTTGACAAAAGTACCCGGCGCACTGGAGACCCACAGGAGATCAAGAATGATCTAGAGGTAATTTCTATAACCTGGTCAACTTTCTCTTCCTTCAAGTCCTTATTTGCTCACTACCTTATTTCCTATGGCCATTTGGAGAATGTTCCCATTTTAACCAGGAAGGAAAGAACATTCCAGGCTTTCTGCCACCTTGTTCACTATCCTTAGTCCCCTGATGACCGCAGGATTTCCTTGGGCCTTTCCCACAGCAGAGCTTTCAAGATGAAGAAGAGAAGACATAACAGCCTGGGTCAGTGTGGAGTGAACTGTCGCTGTGGTCCTTTTCTCTATCTTTTTGACTCTCTTTCCTTCCGCTAGCTAAATTAGTAAATACATTGAGCATGCCACACCTCTTCTCCAAATACCTCCAGGAGGGAATTTCAAAATATCTCCAAGTCATCCAAGAGTTACTTTTCTGCCTAAGGACAAAGTAAGTGAGATTTCTTTTTCCCACTGTATTCAGACTCGTGAGCTAAGCTCTGAGGAAGGCCAGATACCAAGGTCCTTTGATAATTCCCAGGAGGGATGGGGTCAGTCCCTAGTCTGAAAGAGCCTGAGCTTATCCAAAAGGGTTAAGACCCTGAAATAGGCTGGGCATTGTAGCTCACGCCTGTAGTCCCAGCACCTTGGGAGGCCAAGGTGAGGGGATTGCTTGAGCCGAGGAGTTTGAGATCAGCCTGGGCAACATAGTGAGACCCCGTGTCGGCAAAAAGTCAATGAAAGCAGCTGGCCATGGTGGCTCACACCTGTAGCTCCAGCTACTTGGGAGACTAAGGTGGAAGGATCGCCTGAGCCCAGGAAGTTGAGGTTGTAGTGATCTGTGATTATGCCACTGCACTCCAGCCTGGGCAACAGAGAGACTCCATTATTAAAACAACAACAACAACAACAACAACAACAACAAAACCCCTGAAATAGCTGTTGCTCCTGAGGGGACATGGAGACTGGCCTCTGCAGACCAAAGCCTGCTGGCTGACTGACCCTGTCAGGACAGTTCTCTCCTAGAGAGCTCCCCAAGGTGCTGAACTTTCAACCCCATGAGCAAGAGCTCTCCGTCCATGTGTCTGGTCTCTTGGTTTGGTGGCTCCATATTTCAGCTTTCCCCCTGATTTGTGGCTAATGCAGAAAGTTCCTAAGAAAACCTCTTTCTCTGCCTTTCCTCCCTGCTGTGACCTGTTTCTGGGGGCTGTCACTGGACTGGCTCCTTTTTTTTCTGCTATACATAGTCTCAGACCCAAAGTCTGGGTTACCAGTCAGGCTCTCAGTATTCCCCTTGTTTAACACATTCTTCCTTTCCCCAATTTATTTATATTCTATCCATACATTTGAGGCCCGGCTCAAATCCCTCTCCCTCCAAGCAGTCTGCCCTGGCAACACTGGCCTAGAATTATCTTTTGCTCTTCATAAACCTAAATTGTGAGGACCATATACTGTCTTGAAGAGTTCTCTGTGCACAAAGCTGTGTCTTCTCTCCCTAGCAAGACTGCAGACACCTTGAGATTCCTATCTTTCGTTGGCTAATAACCTGCTTAACACCTCCAAGGTTACCTGAATAGAGAAATAATTCATGAGCACCTTTGGCTTGCTTGTGGCTTTTGTGCAGGCCCTTGGACGGCTGGTCCTATATGTGGTAAAGAAGGGAGCTATCTCTTTTGAGACGCTGGCGGCTCAGAGTAATGAAGAAGTGGCTCAACTTTCTCCAGATGAGGAAACTAAGGACCTCATTCATTATCTTTTCCACCCTGAGAAAAATGTGAAAGACTGTTTGAGTGACCTGCTGGGCCATCCCTTCTTTTGGACTTGGGAGAGGTAAGTAGAACTTGAGTGGCTATCACAGACTTCCAGAATGGATAGGGTGAGGTGGTGTGGACAAGACTTGGGACTGGGAATCAGCACACCTAGGCTTTCCTCTCAGGTTGGCATTTGCTGGCTGTGTGTTCTTAGAGAGACGACATAACCTCTCTGGATTCTGGCCTTCTCTTCTGCAGGATAAGAGGGAAGAAAAAAAAGGTGCCTGCCTCTCTCATGATGCAGAATATCTGAAGGCATAATTTTACTATTTTATTAAAAACCAAAATCTAATGGTTTTCTTTTTCTGGAAAGAGTGGGAAGGATGGAATGACCGTGATAATTCTGTCATCCTCAGCCGCTATAGGACACTTCGGAATGTGGGAAATGAATCTGACATCAAGAAGCCAACACCTAACAGTGATATCCTCAAACTACTGCAACATTCCAAAAGCTTTGACAAGTGGCCTTCTAAGGTACGAACAATTTCTATGGTCCCCCAGGGTTATTCCAGGAATGAGAATTTGTGTAATGCTTTGCTTTAGTTTTTATACCATTGACCAACCAGGTGCTGAAAGAAATGATTTTCTCTCCCTCCCTCCCCATCCTAATCGTCCTTGGCTCTTTTGGGTCTCTGCTCCCTCTTTCAGAGGCCAGGCCTCCCTTTTCTCCACAGACTCAAGTTTCCCTAATAGACTCATATTCCGACTCCTCCTTAGGATGGCTTTGTCTTGGCCTATGAGTCAGCTGCTAATCCTATTACCATCTTGGCAAGAGCAGCTGACTAAATAGAGCTTCGCCCACCATAAGGCATTTCAGTCCAAGGAGAACCTGACTGCCTTCACTGCCTGTGAATATCCCAGCATTCAAGATCCACACACAAACCTTCTGCCTGGGGAAACAGGCTATGAAGCAAAGATGATCTTTAAAATCCCCCCCTTCAAGAAAAAGTTCCACCTAACGTGAACCAAATATACTGGAATTCTACAAAGTTAGTTACCATCTCCATCTAGACAGTAGTACCAGAACTTTCATTATTCTTCACAAATATCTCTTACAATACCAGTGATGTGCTAGGCCTGTGCGAGGTCCTGAGCAGAATACAGCACAGTCCCCCAGGGACATACACAAAGCACTTTAGGTCCTTGAAACCAACAGCTTCCCAGGCCTGCCCTAGGGCTCTGCGTCTCCTATACATCTTTGTTTCTCATTCTCATTCTGCTTTCCTTCTCTCATTTGTCTCTAGACTATACCCCATTCCTGGCTTAAGGACCATTTTCCTCGCTGGTCTGTAAGTGCCATGAGGGCAGAGGTTGCCCATTGTCTTGTCAGTGACTGCATCCCTGGCATGGAATAGGCACACCATGACTCTCCACCAAATGAATATCTGTAAAACTTCAGATAAAGGTTAAGCTTGCAGAAATAGAAATCTGAAACCAGAGTAGATGACAGTGGTAGCTAACGATTATGCGGCGCTTGATTGATTATATGGCAGCTGTAGTTCTCAGGGATTTATGTGACTTACCACATTTAATCCTTGTAATGACCCTGAGACAATAATCAACATTTTGCAGATAGGCAGGCTGAGGCACAGACTAATGATTTTTCCAACTACACAGAGCCAGTAAGGGGTGCAGCAGGATTTGATGCTGAGAATAATGGCTGCAGAGACCATGTGCTTGGGCTATTCCACGACACGAAGCTGTAATGGTGGCATGTCCACCAACTCATTTAATCACCAAAGAAATTGAGGCTTAGCTGGGCTCGGTGGCTCAGCCTGTAATCCCGCGCTTTGGGAGGCTGAGGTGAGTGGATTGCCTGAGCCCACGGGTTCGAGACCTGCCTGGGCAACTTGGCGAGACCTTCTCTCTACAATAAATCAAAAAATTAGCCGGGCATGGTAGTGCGCACCTGTAGTTCTAGCTACTTGGAAGGCTGTGGCAGAAGGATCGCCGGAGCCCAGCAGGTCGAGGCTGCAGTGGCCGGGAGCGGCCACTGCACTCCAGTCTGGGCGAGAGTGAGACTCCAACTCAAAAAAAAATTAAAAAAATAAAAATAAATTGAGGCTTAGAGACCATACCCAAACTACCCATGGCTGGACAGCCAGAGACTGGTAGAGCTGGAAAGAAAACCTGTTCCTTTGTTTCCTAATTCATTGGTTCTTTCCTTAAATTTCATTGACTTAGACTGAATTTTGGTTGACTTCAAGTTTTGATTTTCAATTCCTATTTTTCATTTTCCTTCTTATGTTGATTTTAGTGACTTGCCCATTTTCATAGTCACACAAATAATTTTGTCAGCACAGGACTAGAGCCCAAGTTTTGCAATGGATACAACTGCATTTGTTCTCAGTTGGCGCCACTCTGCCACATATACATGCTGGGTGTCTCTCATGCGATTTCTGCCCATAGTGCACTGAGGCTGTCTCAGTAGCATTCTCTCTTGTGTTGGTCTTTTCATCAGTTACTCTTTCTAAGTGACCCACTGGTTTCATAGTTGTTGTATCTTGTTCTCTTAGACTAAACTCTTTCTAAATATGAGAGCCATCTAAAAGGGTAAACAAGCACAGAGAAAGAGGAAGGCATATGATATGATATGAAAAAGCCAGCTGTGGTGACTCACACTTATAATCCCAGCACTTTGGGAGGCTGAGGTGGGAGGATTTCTTAAGCCCAGGAGATCAAGTCTAGGCTGGACAACATAGCAAGACCTCATATCCACAAAAATTGTTTAAAAAATTAGCCAGGCATTGCGTGCCTATAGTCCCAGCTACTCAGGAGACTCGAGGTGGGAAGGATTGCCCAAGCCCAGGAAGTTGAGGCTGTGGCGAGCCATGATCATGCCACTGCACTCCAGCCTGGTGAGAGAGACTGTGACTCAGGGGAAAAAAAAGAAGAGAGAGAGAGAGAGAGAGAGAGAGAGTGAGTGAGTGAGAGAGAGAGAGAGAGAGGGAGAGAGAGAGAGGAAAAGAAAGAAAGGAGTTGTCTTGGCATACCTAGAAGCAAGGAGAAGCAAGGAACCTTTTTGTTTGTTTGTTTGTTTATACATGGGTGTATTGTACAGCAGTGAAGTCTGGGCTTTTAGGGTAGGCATTACCTAAGTGATGTATATTGTACCTATGAAGTAATCTATCATCTCTCACCCCCCCTCCCATTTTTTTGTAGTCTCCAAATTGCTCAGCGCTCACTTGTAAGTGAGAACATGTGTTATTTGTCTTTCTGTTCCTGAGTTTCACTTAGGATAATGGTCTCCAGTTCTGAACATGTTACAGCAAAAGACATAATTTTATTTTTTATAGCTGTATAGTATTCCAGCCATTTTACTTATCCAATCATCTCTTGATGGACCCTTGGGTTTCTTGCTAATGTCTTTGCTATTGTGAATAGTGCTGTGATAAACATACAAGTGAAGGTGTCTTTTTGGTTGAACAGTTTATATAGAGGAAACTTTGCAAAAGAAGCAAGTTCTAATGCCAAACCTTGGAAAATAGCAAACCTTGACAGGATGTACATTTATTACAAACAGGAATATTTCAGAATTTCCTTCTACCTACCCCCCTCGTCTGTTCTGTGATTTGCTTTTTAAACTCTACCATATAAGACTCATCACTTGGATATTCATAGTTTCATTCTTCGATTTTTCCTGCTATATAATAATCCATTGCATGAATATGCCAGGTTACTAGTCATTTCTTCTGTTGCTGGACAATTAAGTTGAAAATTTTTCTCTATCACATATTGTGCTAAAATGAATATTTTTCAACATTCTCTTTGCACTCATATGTTATGGTTTTTCCTGGGCAGTGCTTTCTAGTATAACTTCCTATGATAGTGGAAATTTCTATATCTGCGCCTAATACAGTAGCCATTAGCCATAAGTTGCTACTGGAAACTTAAACTGTGACTCATGCAGCTAAGGAGCTAAATTTTTTTAATTGTATTTAATTTAAATTAATTTAATTTTAAATAAACATATATAACTAGTGACTATTGTACTAGACAGCACAACTCTGGGGTATGTATCTAGGAGCTTAATTGATAAGTCATAGGTCATATATAGCTTCAACGCTGCTAGATATCACCAAATTGTTCTCTAAAGGAGTTGTGTCAGATTTATGAGAGTTGAAATGTTCTATATTCTGGCAAACATGTTTCGTTAATACTGTTGAATTAGACACTGCACACCTAGGATTCTCTTAGGACTGGATATGAATTGATAATGTTTAGGGGAAAATATTTTCTTTCTACACCTGGAGGTGATGCTTTAATGAATAATGCCCTGATATGATATTATATTTGTCTAATATGATATTATATATAAAATAGGTATGTGCCTTCTAATGTATGGTTTGGTAGGAGAGCACTGTACTACTGTAGGGAAAATATACAAAATTTTCTATCAAATGTTACTGTGTGGTACTTGTTGCTGACTAATTCCTGAATGCATGGATAAAATATCAAGAAGATTCTTGGTTGATACTTTTCCTTTAAAAAAACCACCTTTATATCTTATTACTTTGCATATTGTTATTAATATTTTCAACATATTTTATGAGATTTTTGACTATTACCATTAGTTTTTTAAAACTAATATTTTTCTTTACAAATAAACATAATCAATGATTATTATATGTAAGTTTGAGAATACTGACTTTTTGGTCCTTATTCTTCTTGACAATTTTGTAATATTTGTGGGTTTGAAATTACTCTGTACATTATAAATTATATAAAATAATATGGCAATATTATTTTTAAAAGAGTTGATTTGTTATATACTAAATGTAAAGTTTTTTTCTCCTCAGATTCCCTGTTTTAAATCAATGCTAGTACGAAGCCTTGGAAATATTGTCTGTATTAACTTTAATTTGAAATCACACGGTTTTTCACCCAACTACATGTCACACAAATATAGTTGAATGAAGAATAATCTTACATTTTATTTTGAAAGCCAATTCTCATATTGTTACATACAGAAAGTTGATGACAAGACAGGACTGAATTTGTAGTCAGAAGGTGTTCTAGTTTGGATTGTGCTGTTTCCCATCCTCCTTACCTAAAGCATCAGCATCTGTAAAATGGAGTCTACCTATAGCATGAGTGGTGATTTACCAAGATAATATTGAAACTCCTTACAAACCATTAATATAAAAATGTAAGCACGTGTATAGTGGTATTGTTAATACTATTACTATCATTTGTATTTATGAATTTTGCATTACAAAGCACTTTATAGTTTGGTAGTAGAATATGAATTATAGGGAATGAAAGGATGTAATTAAAGAGAAAAAAGCTTAAATGATATAAATAAGACATAGTAATAAAAATGAATTTGGTTCAGAAATAAAGGGAGATGTCATTTTTAGGATTCATATTAAAGACTTCCCAGGCAATTAGGGATTAAGATTTGTTTATATACAGTTCAACTAATGGCTACAATATGCTCTTCACAAATACTTTTATAAGTTTTTTATATAAATTATTTAAAAGAAACTGCCTTTAAAAAAATAAAGTACTCTTGACATTTCTCTCTGTCATTGGATATTCTTTTAAAACTTTATTTTAATTAACTCATACCTGAAGATTATGAATAAAAGGGAGTCAATTCCGAATCTTGACTGAAATTATAATCTCTGGAAAGAAGTCTTCTATGTAAACATAATTTTATGAGTAGGCAATGATAGACAATGGTTGATTAGTAAAGAAAGAGAGAACATTACAAACAGTAAGAGAATTTGACAGAAATGTTCAGGTAGTATACTCAAATTGGATTTGGAAATAAAGGAGGGAAACTGTTAATAATCAAATCCAGTTATTTTCAGTAATGGAAATGAAATAATTTGAATAAAGATAGGAAGAAAATACCCGAATGAGAAAGGATGCACACACAGTTGGAATAAAGTTGGTGTGATTCATGGTTTGTAAACTAGAAGTTGCCTTGCAGTTATGGTAGATTTCATAGAAAGAGTCCTAAAACAGGAGATAGGGTGTAGAAGCATTAGAAGCAAGTAGAAGATCTATCTCTAATAAGAACACATTATAAATTTGATGTGTTTATTTTATTACCATCTTTAGAAACCCAAAGACTGCAAGGATTTTACTAAATTTATAGTTAGCCTTTCAAAGTTACCTATGTGGGAATTGCAGTAAACGTCACTGCTAAGAAAGACCATTCTGGACTTTAATATATATGAAGTTAACTTTTATGCCAAGTACTTGCACGCTTTAGAAATCTTTGAGGATTTTATGTAAACACACCTGTAATATATTATTATAACACTGAAAAAAATCTCTCTGATCCCATGTATAATAATGAATTATTATATATTATTGCTTGAATTAAAGTTATGCAAATAAAATGAACTCATTCTAAAATTTAATGTTTGAATGTGAATAAAATAATAGTATTTGAGAATTGTACTATTTTATTAATGCAATAAGGAAGAGATCACTTAATCTTGTGAAACTGTATGTGTAGTATCTGTTATGCCATTTAAAAATTTAAAAACTAGAATCACATTTGACAATGATATGTTTTTCTTTCTCAGAGCCTGTCTTAGCTTTCCTAGGCATTCTTTTGTTGCTTTTTTTAAATTGAAACGTTTTCAGACCAGCTTTTCTACATCCTGTACATTGATTATTTGAACTCACATGTGGAATTTTGAATTTGTTTAGTTTTGATTAGGTCTTTGTTCCAATATTTTGTGGTGACATAGAATCCGGATGTTCTCATTTACCATATTAGCCATACTTTTCAACTTTGTCATCTGAAAATTTGATGACAGGTATATATGAATTCATTAACATTAATGATAAAGCTACTCCATTGAATCAAATCCTCTGGCATGTTACTAGAGGCTTGACTCCATACAGGTATTGTTTGGATGTGGTATTAAATTGACTCTAAATCCATTTTGCTGTGTTTTCCTCAAGTTCATATTTTTCTATTAATGAAAATAACTTAGTCATTTGCACATCTTTATAATGTCAAGTTCCATAACATTGATGCTGATTTCTTATTTGTTATCCTTATCATAAAACCAAAAGAAGAAATGGGTCTGGTTGGTTTGAGTTGATTTGTTCTTAGCGAACTCATATAACTCCTAATAGAGACTACTCTCTATTTTAAGTGCTCAGAAACCTCCGAGAAATAATCCATTTTGTTGAAGATCAACACCATAATAAAATGTTGTACAAAATTGAAATCGTATTTCTATTCTAGTACTTTTCTATCACTGTACTATCTGAAATCAAACATAGGTTCTTTAGTAACATCAACAAATTTTTCACTGTAGTCATGGTCAGTTAGTGCATTGCTTTTGAACACATTTTTGGTAGATGAAAGTCATTTGGCATACTTTTCACACTGACCATACATTGTATATTATCTGGTATCTTCTTAATACATTGTGCCAGTATAACCCATTTATAACATTAGTAAGCAAATGAGGATTTATCAACTCAAGTTAATGACTACTAACTGAAAAAAAAAAAAAAAAAACACTTCCAAGTTCAAGTTTTCCTGGAAATAGATTGTGAAAATTTAGTTTATATGTTTAACCAGTGAGAATATTTTGAGAATCTTCAGGTGGAAAGAGATGATTTAAATTCTATGAAGTTACCTATAGTTTAGTCATCAAAAAGAAAAGAATTGATCATACTGCTGACTGTTACATCATTACTTTATACTCATGTGTTTGTACACTTAGATCATTTAACATCTGTGTAATTGAAAAAAGTGAGTTTATTTTTTAATCATAAAACCATTTGTTAATATAAAATTGATTCATTAAAAGTTAGTAATAATTAAAAATTAATTTTTCTGCTAGGTATGAAATATTCTTAGACAATAAGTTAATAATTGAATATACTCTATTTTTGCTTCTTTCCTCTTACAAACCGTTCCTTTCTTTTGAGAATGTGAAATGGATGATGAGTGTTTTAATACTAATTTAGCACTTGGAGTAGAGATACAGAGAAACTATTTTCTTATATAATGTTCTGTTTCAACTCAACAAATTATTAAAATACTCTTGTTTATCAAACTGTCTCGGTATCATCAGTATTCTTTGGATTTTTACTTCAGAGTAAGTGAGACCAATTATATGGGCGTAGTCCCATAGTTTTTTCCCCCCACTATAGTAATAACAATAACTGGGGTCACTTATTAAACACTAAAATTGCCCATTAAAGTTACCACATTAATACCAAAAGAAATTTATGTAGGTGGGTATCATTATCCCCTTCTGGGGGAAACTGATACTCAGGGAGGTTAGTTGACTTTCCCAAGGATTCTACCGCTTGTTAAGTGGTAGAATCAGAATTGGAGTATAATTGTGACTTTAAAATTTGTGCCCTTAATACACCATTATATTGTACCCTCCTTGACCACAGAACCCTAACAATAGCTGGTTGTCTTACAGATGTGTGTCATTTATCATTTAATTGACTGGACCAGAAAACTATCTTCTTCATTGTAGTTCTAATTAAGAAGTACAAGTTAGGTGCGGTGTCTCAAGCCTGTAATCCCAGCACTTTGGGAGACTGAGCTGAGGGGATTGCCTGAGCCCACGGGTTTGAGAACAGCCTGGGCAACTTGGCAAGACTTCATCTCTACAATAAATCAAAAAACTAGCCAGGCGTGGTAACGCGTGCCTGTAGTTCCCGCTACAGGCTGAAGTCGAGGCTGCGGTGACTGTGAGCATGCCACTGCACTCCACCCTGGGCAATGGAGTGAGACTCCAACTCAAAAACAAAAGAAAAGAAAACTACATGTACTGGCGATTGTGAATCAGTCGTGCCACAAATGATTGTATATAAAGCATAAAATAAAACTAAAGGTAGAGCCCTGGGAAACACCATTATTGAAGGGGCGAACAGAAAAAGGGAACCTAGTAAAAGAAATTTTGAAGGGATAGGAGAGAGAGTGTGGTCCCATGCATACTATGCCTCATGGAAGAAAACTTTAAGAATGAGTAAGATTTGGCAGAAGTGGGACACTGCCAGGGGAAGGAGCGAGGGCACATCGCATCAATAAGGGTACCTGATCTCAAACCAGGTGAAGTGGGACTGTGGGAGGCCAAACTTTACCTGTATGATGACCACTTGTATACCTAATCCGGAATTGGACCCCACATCTTTAAAATAAAATAATTTTTTAAAAAAAGAGTAAGATTATGAAACTGATAACCTTCTAATATATTAATAACTCATTGTCAGATATTGCTTTACATGCATTAACTCATTTAATTCCTCCAATGACTTCACCTTTTTTAGACGAATAAAATGGAGCACTAAAACTTCAATTTGCTGAAAAGCACCCCATGGTAGGTGGCAGAGCTAAAATTATAGATCCAGGAAAGCTAAATTTTCAGTCTGTGCTCTTTGCCAGCATTCTATACTGCCATTTTTGAATTGTCACATATCCAGAAAAGTATGCTGAGTTAATGAGTAAAAGTTACTCATTGGACCCAGTATTTGGAAAAACAGTTGGGGAAAATTTCAGAGAGGTAGGGATGACACCTGCTTGTTCTTGGTTAAAAAAGAAAATAAGTGGTGAGAAAATTGAAATACCAAGAGAAAAGTGTTTCTGGCTCAAAGAGAATATGGGACAAAGAATGGTAGTAGTAGCTAGAGGAATGCAGTATCTGTCTGTCTGTTTTGCAAGAATTAACTTGAGCATGTTTTTAGCCAGAAGGATAAACGATTCAGGAGAGAAGAATTAAGTGATTGAGTAAAATCCTCATGGAAAGTAAAGAGAATAAAGAATATTTATTATTCTTTCAACTTTCATGTATGCTTCCTCTAAATAGCTCAGAGGAGACAGGACCAATATTAATTTCCCTGTTTTATAAGTGAAATAGCCTTCGTCTTTTTAGTGATTTTCCCTGCTTACTTCAGTTCAGATAGCGGAGATACAATGTTCCAAATCAAAGAGATGTGATGCTTCAAGTATCAGCATGTGGTTTTTAGAATCAGTAGGAATACCAGTTTATATTAGAGAGGGAGAATAAGAGGGAGAGGATGAGAGGAAAGGAAGGAATGGTGGGGAAGGAGAGAGAAGGGAAAGGGCATATTCCTCAGTCCTGGTCCACACCTGCTGAGTCATTATTTCTAGAGTTGTTAACATTTTTAATAAACTTCCCAGGTGATTCTTCTGTACTTTAAAGGTGAGAACCCCTGCCCTAATCATTAGACATGCAACCTGGCATTGGTTTCAGCTGACTATATCTTTGGCCCTATTTTCTCTCAAAATTAGTCACTTATAGAAGCTTGATGATAAATATGTAGACGTTTAGTGTAATCAAGACATAAAAGTTTTACTTCTTTTTACATTCCTATTTTCTGCCTTATTTAACATTTTGTAGATCTCAATTGAACTATAAGTGAATGAATTTTACTCTTTTACAGTGAATTCCCGAGATATGCCTATTCAGCAGTGAGCAGTAAATGGTTCAACATGAGCTGTTCCTTATGTAAACATACAAAAGGCCTGACCCAGACTAAATCAATTTAAAAAGGAAAACATTAAAGCTATGTTTCCTGTTATATACTTAAAGTCTTCTTTGGTTCCTTATGATTACATTATTGACCAACTATTGCAGACTTGAGTTTATCCTCCCACACCACCTGCTGAATGGTTCAAATGGTATGGGAGAAGAGTTTCGGAAGGGCAAAGCAATTACAATTATAACTCCTACATTTTAGCCAATAAAGCAGCTTTTTGTGTTAAGGGTAAGGAAATTATGGGCATCTTGACTCACCCCCTTTCCTGATTTGAATTGCTAAAAGATTTTGAGGGCTACAATAAGGAGGGAGAGCAAAGTTCATAGAGCTTTTAGAAGTACGTGAATTTGAGACATGAAAATTTAATTCCTATTTACGATAGCAAACATTCTTGGAAAAACTTAATTAGGAAATGAAGCAACAATATAAGGCTTTTTTATTATAAGATATTTACGTTGTATTTTTTAAGACAGATTTTGTTAGTATTTGGAATTCTGGTCTTCACTGTGTTAGTTATTTTTCTGATTAGTTCCCTAGCGAAGTATCATTCTATTAGAATTCTTTGCTCTGGTGATTCTGCAGGTGTTTCTTGTGCCATGAAAACTTAGTGTACTAAGTCAAAGCTCTCTTGAATAAAATATACTTTCATTTTTAACATTGCAGCCAGAATGTTTTTCACTCCTACCAGTCCATGTTTAAGTTGTAAAGTTCTCTGCTTAGGGAAAATAGCATTTTAAAAGTTGTAAAACAGTAATATGATTCCTAACCTTTGAAAAAGTATAAATAAATTTTAAATCTTATATCTGTAACCATTTATATATTTATACTTTAAAAAAATCTAGTGTACCATGCGATGTGAAATACATCTTTCAGAAGACATCTTACTCTAATAGTGCTTAGTAAAAGTTAATATACCCCATAAATGTATATAATTATGATTTGTCAATCAAAATGAAATTTTTAAAAAGTTAACATGTGGTATTTGAAAACATTTTGAATATGTTTTCTTAGTATTGAAAAACAAAGCAAAGTGCTTTGAATATTCTGTATTATAACTGGAATTGGTTTTAAGTATATATAAAACAAAACAAGAATATGTCTTACACTTTAAAGAATAAAGATTGGCTACTATTTCAAGTCGAGAAAAAAATTCTCAAGTACTTTTCAGAAAAATGAAGTGAATCAGTGTATCACTAGTATATTTTCTCTTAACTACAAAGAATTGAAAATGAATCATGAGAATTATGTGACAAGAATGAAAAGTTGGCTTTTTATTGTCTAAATTTGAAAAAAACTATCCTGTATTAATTTTTCTCCAATGAATCAAACAAATTTTGTAAGTTTGTCTATATTAACTAATTATTTAAAATATAATCTTTACATTCACCAAAAACAAGCAGTAGGCCACTCACCAAATGGACTACCTTTGTCATTTGCAATATAAATTTCAATTTTATACTGGGGAAACTGTCAGCAGAGAAAAGTGCATTGATGTTTGCTGGTTTTGATATCTCAGGAAATTGTTGAAAGAAATTTTTGAAGAAAAATTGTTGAAGATGCAAGTATATTTTTAATTGGCCTTAATTTTCTACAATAAACTTGTTCTTGGCTTAGAAAGTAAGGGATTTATTGCATACTAACCAACATACTAATAAAACATTTTTAGGTTAATGAAGCAGATCAAATTAGAAAATGTGAGTAAAATTCACTGAGTTTGGTTTATTAAATTGAGAGTCAGGGGTGTTCTCAGCTCAGCTTTTATGTTTTTTAGAACCTCAGTATGTGTTTTATCAGCTAAGTCTATCTTCCTCTCTCTTTCCAGTCATTTTACTTCTATTTGACATTTTACACAGAAGTTGAGGAGAGATTCAAAGTAGAGTGATTTTTTTTTTCTAACACTTAGTGAAGTTTTTATGATGTGATGACTTCTGTGCCAGGCTCTTTATATATTATCTCACTTAATTAAGACTGAACCCATGTTTTGCTCTGCTTTTGGCTACTGTGCCATTACATAATTTATGCAACCTATTTGGCAGGGAAGAAACTGCCAATTTGTAAGGAAAGCTCAGCCTGTGTTCTGTACCTCTTCATTCCCAAAGGCTAATAAGCCTGGTATAGGTCTCTGACACTTTATACAGAAGTGCCTGTTTTTTGGCTGGAAGCCTCCATGCCTTAGAGCAGGGGTCCCCAAGCCCCGGGCCACGGATCAGTTCCAGTCCATGGCCTGTTAGGAACTGGGCCACATGTTTACAGCTACTCCCCATTGCTGGCATTACCACCTGAACTCCGCCTCCTGTCAGATCAGTGGCAGCATTAGTTTCTCATAGGAGCATGAACCCTATTGTGAACTGCACATGCCAGAGATCTAGGTTGTGCACTCCTTATGAGAATCTAACTCCTGATGGTCTGAGATGGAGCTGAGGCAGTGATGCTAGCACTGGGGAGTGGCTGAAAATACAAATTGACATTAGCAGTAAGGTTTGACTGCATAGAGACCACAATAAATTAATTGCTTGCAGACTTCTATCAAAATTCTACAGTGAATGGCAAGTGAGTTGATGTACTTCAGTTGTACAGCTGCATCTGGCAGCAGGCTTTAAGTCAGAATCCAACACTTATTTTAGTCCAGACATGGCCTGTCCATTATTTACCACTTCCCTCTGTGCCTCTTTTTTTTTAATGGTAGGTTGTATAATTATTTCATTATATATTACAATGTCATAATAATAGAAATAAAGTACACAATAAATGTTATGTGCTTAAGTCATCCTGAAACCATCCCCCTCTGGATTCATGGAAAAATTTTCTTCCACACAATCGGTCCCTGATGTCAAAAATCGGTCCCTTATGGCATTGCTTCTTCCCTTGCCAGTTTCCATGCCAGCAGCTCAGAACCTTTTCACAGTTTCTGGATGTGCTACTCTACTCTCTCACACCTTTGGGCTTTTGAATTTCTTCTTTTCTTTGCTTGAGATACTTTCTTCATTGTACTAAATGAGATGCCTGGACTTTTTTTTTTTAAACTCATTTCAACATTGACTTCCTCTTTCCTGAGTTTTCTAAGTCTGGATTCGATTTCCTTCTGTGTGCTTCTAGTTGCATTCTATACCTAAACTTTTATAGCATCAATTGTTTTAGAATTGCCCCTAAGCCTCCCACTAGGGATTTGTAGACTGTATGATGGCAAGGACTAATCCTTAGGGGCCTATCACAAGACTTAATATACAGTGCCCAGTAAGTATCCATTGAACAGATGAATGCAAGTTAGGTCATTGGAGGATATAATTTTGATAGTACTGACTAAGAAACAGGGAAGAACTGGATTGCTTTTCACCACTTATTCCGTTACCAACAGTTTTATACTGTCAGCATATAGTTTCAAAGTAGTCGTTATTTAGGAAAAAAATACAAGGAGAAGTAATGCTATATTTGGTGGAAAAAATGAGAGGACAACTTTCATATTAAACCCATGTTGAAAAGGATAAAGACTATCCTCTAGAGACAGTGACAGCTAGAAGAGATTTTCCTTTTTCACAATAAGTTTTTAAATTCTTTGTCTCTTTAAGTCTTCCTAGTAACCACTATCTGTTTACTCTCCATTGCATCATAATTATATTTCATTGCAAATATAGTTTATTTGGCCTTCTATCTTTTTTCTCTTAAATGCTAAACGTTTGTCTATTTTTGGCTATGATCTATATGACACTAATTCACTGAATGTGTTGAGGCTAGCTTTATGGCACGTGTTCTTATATGTGTTTCTGTATGCTTGAGAAAAATATATATTCTAAGTTGCCAGAGACTATGTTCTATAAATGTCCACTTCATCAAATATATTATGTTTTTGAAAGTTTCTATTTCCTTTATTTTTCTGATCTGCTTTGTGGGTTAAAATTTTCTACCATGGATAATAGATTTGTCAGTTTTTTCCTATAGAATTACCAGTTTTCTTTTATATATTTTGAGGTTATTTTTTACAAACAAATTTGGAATTGTCTTAACCTCCAGATGTATTGAATCTTTTATTTTCAGTTAGTAATTATCTATTTTTAAATAGAGTTAAATCTATGTTGTATAATATCACCATAAGTACTTCAGCTTTTGGGGGGCAAGTCTTGCCTGATATACACCTTTCCATTTGTTGACTCTGCCTATGCCCTGAGGTTTTAGGTATATGTCATGAAAAACAATATAACTATGATTTGTTAAATTCAATCTGATAGTTTGTATCTTTTCATTGAAGAACTTAAATTATTTATATTTCCTTTGTTTATTGTTGTATTTGAATTTATTTGCATCTTTTTTTTTTTTTTTTTTTTGAGTTGGAGTCTTGCTCTGTCGCCCAGACTGGAGTGCAGTGGCCACTCCCGGCCACCACAACCTCGACCTGCTAGGCTCCGGCGATCCTTCCGCCTCAGCCTTCCAAGGAACCAGAACTACAGGCGTGTGCTACCACACCCAGCTAGTTTTTGATTTATTGTAGAGATGAGGTCTCGCCAAGTTGCCCAGGCTGGTCTTGAACCCGTGGACTCAGGCAATCCACTTGCCTTGGCCTCCCAAAGTTCCAGGATTACAGACTGAGCCACCAAGCCCAGCCATATTTGTATCTTCTTATGTGCTTTCTATTTGTCCAACTTTGTCTAGTTTTTCTTTTCTTGCATTCTGATTTTTATTTAGAAGTTATATGTTCTGTTTTAATAAGAACCATGTTGTTATTATCTTAGCTGTTTTAACATGTGTACATAACAAAAGTCTGAAGTAGTTAATCATTATCTTCTCTTTTGTCCCCAACAATATAGAAAGCTTAGAACACTTTATCTTACATTACCTGATCCTTTATTATATGTACTATTATTTTCCAGTGTCTTGTTTTTAACATGTATTCTCACAATGAAGACATCATTGTTATTATTTATTTAAATATAATATTTATTTAGATTTATCTATATATTTACCAATTTCTTCCTTATTATAACTTCTTGAGATTCTTTGGGCTGCCTGGATTGGGGGTTTGGCATTTTTTGACAGTTGGTAGAAAAATTATCAGATGTTATGTTTTCAAATAATGCTCCCTCTGTACTGTCTCCCATAAACTTTAGACATTTTTTTGGTTCTCACCCTCTATTCACCATGAATCTTAAACCTCTTTATAGTATTTCTTCGTCTCTTTGGATTACATTCTGAATTTCTTTGCGTCTTTCTTTTAATTCACTATCACTTCAGTTAGGTTTAATCTACTTGACTTTTACATTTAAATAATTCTGTTCTCTTGTTTTACATGGTTCTTATTAAAATCTTAATCCCTGTCATATTTTGAAGATGCTTTTTAAACAATTATTTTATATTTTGTGTTTGCTAATCTACCTTTTTGAAGTCTTTGAGGGTTGTTGCTTCTGTTTTGACCACTTAAGGTATTATCTTATGTGAATTGTTAATTTTGTCTGTGAGTATCTCATTTCACTTGGAACCTGATCTGTGGAAGTGTTTTGAGTTGAAATTGAGTTCATCTCAAGAGAATTTGTTTTTAATTTAGCCTTTGCCTGTCATCTGGCATACTATCTACCTGGGGCACGACTCTCCAGATTGAACTTTTTTAAAATACTGTATTTGAAACTCAAACTTCCAAGTGCTGGCTTATCAATGCAAAATCTTAGAGAGCTGTGTTTTGGTTTGTCTCTTCACTGATTGATAAGGTCAAGACAGGTAAATTACCTTGTTCCTTTTTACATGAGCATTAGGAGAACTTTTCTTAAAAATTTTATTTTTAAATGCTTTGAGATTCATAGGGAATTACAGAAAAATATATAAAGGGACGTCCTGTGTGCCCTTCACCCAGTTTTCCTCAATTTCTCAATTCCTCAACTTCTTGTGTAACTATAGCACAATATCAAGACCAAGAAATTGACATCAGTATAATCAATATACAACCTTATTCAGACATCACACGTTCTACATGCACTTACTTATTTGTGTTTACATGTATATTGTTTTATGCAATTTTGTGACAGCTGTAGATTCATGTAACCACCATCACAGTCAAGATACAGATCTGTTCCATCACTACAAAGCTCCCTAGAAGGGCTGTTTCTAATTCACCCTTTGATTGTTAGTGAGCCTGGGTGGCCCTAGCTTTATGTGAAGGATCTCCTATTAAATAGATTCATCACTTGTGTGAGCCCTGAGTTTCATCCCCTCCTGTGCAGTTAACAGAGCAGAAAATCAGTGTCTGCAGGATTTTGCAGAAACCCTTAGAGTAAAAGCTGACTTTGGCAGGTACCTGTCTATCATGGTTCTTGGCTTCACTTTCTTTGAGAGACTTTGCAGCCTCTGTTACTCTCTTTTGGTGTCAGCTCTGGAATATGTTTAAAAAAATACTCTTAATTTTTTTCAAGCATTTTAGTTGTTTGTACCAAGACGTTCATTCAGAGTTTCTAATAGGCCATATTCAGAAACAGGTGGACCTGGAAATGTTAAAGAACATCTATCTTTATAGTTTTCATTGTAGTTCATTCATAGATAAGTAGACTTTGGTTTATCTTGATGCCAGTGCATCATTTATCTTCATAATAGTTCTAATATCAAAATAACTAAAGCACAGAGAAGTTAAATAATTTGCTCAAAATCATTGGAAAGTCACACGAATCAAGTGCTTATCCTATTTTCCAAAACTGATGTTTGGAAGATTTTGCCATGAGCTTTTAAGTTGGATTTATCACCTAAATATTATAAATTACTCTGAACTTTTTTCAAATCAAGTCTGTCAAATACATGTCAATATCTCAGATACATTATTTAATTTTGGAAGCACACAGTAAGAGAAAATACAAAATCCCTAACCCTGATCCTTTGAAAGTTTGAAATTTGAGTATTAGCGTGTATAGAATTATCTGTCACTCAGTAGACACAGTATTTTTTTGCAAAGGAAGATAGACCTGTGGGAATCATGTTTTCAGTAAATGCATGATAAGAAAAATATAGCTTAATGTATGGCCAAGATAAAACACAGGAAATTTCAAGCCTAAATGAAATGGAAAAACTCTGATGAAACTCAGCATTTTTGTGGTTGTAATCTTGTGATTATAGTTTATCTGTGTGCCAAGGGAAATAGAATGATGCTTGCTAGGTTAGTTTGTTTTGTAATATAGAACTAATTTTATTTTCAAACTTTTTTTTTTCTTCACATGGATTCTTAAAGTATTTTAAGTATTTCACCTTAGAAATTTATTTAGGAAGTTTATAAAATGTAGACAGCATTAACTGTTGTACATTGTAACTTTTACATGGGATGTAATAATCTAGGGAAACAGGGTAGGCCATCAACTGCCCAAGATATTTACCGAATGTCAGAATTTATGTGGCACTGAAGCAAAAACTTATTGTTTAAAGATTGTGTATTCTTATTGCTGTGGGCAGATAGGTTCTCTGTTTTAGATTTGTAAAGATTTGTGTTAGTTGAAATCAGTGAATTAAAACAGCATTTACTGATTGCTAAATAGGATAGGTAGTTCCTGACCTCAAGAAATTTATGATATAGTTGGGAAGACTGGTAAGTCATTGTGATAGTATTGTACTTACAAATATAGTGAGACCCTAAGAACACAAATTTGGGAGGGACGAAGTTTGGAGAAAGGGTGGTCAAGAAAGCCTTCATAGAAAAAGTGGTTTCTGAGCTGGACCTGTTAAGAATTAGCAGAATGAAATTAGAGCATTCTACCACAGAAAGATTCTTAAAAATGCTACTTCTTGCCACCTTTACCCTCACTTATTCCTTTTCTGTTTATCCTCATTAGGACAAATTGAAAGGGTTCGTGGCCCACTTATGAGCCCTATTTCTTTTTGCTTATTTATTTTCATTTTTTAAAATTTTATTTTATTTTAAAGATGTGGGGTACAATTCAAACGTTGATTATGCAGATACCCTTGTTAATGAGGTGTGCCCCTCCCTCCCATAGCAGTTTCCTGAGCCCTATTTCTAATGTAACTTTTGGGTCCATGTAAAACTTTAGGTCACCTTTCCTTGCATGCCCATTCGTAAACTGTCATTTTTCTAAGTTTGTAAAGAGAAAAAGAGGAAAAGAAAACCAGGTTCATTACTTAGCTTAGGAATCATGAGAATTCATCCTGCTCCGTTTCTATGGCTCCTACTATGGTTGTTGATCAGTGCCTTTTCATTTCCTTCTTTCCCTATTGGTAATTCCCTTTGCTATCTTGCCATGTAAGCTGACTGCTTATTCAACTCCTGCCTTCTTCTTGTTCCTCTCTTCATTGAATTCATGATGTCAGTCCTCATCTTGCTTAACCCACTGCATGCCATCTCCAGTCCTGAGCTGCTGGCCCAGACACCTACCATCTTGAGACTGGGTAGTCATTATCACTGTCCTTTATCACTTAACCAGCCTGTGGTAGTGTTTGGTCTGACCTCCCATGCTTACTTAGCCATCTAAGGTGCAGACTTAATCAGACTCTTAACCTTTTTTCTGTACTTCTTACACTGGAAGCCAACACTTTTCCCTCATTCCACCTCATCCCGCCTGCACTTCCCCAGTAACTAGTTTCATTAGCATTCAATTGATGTAATTAATTTAATTGTATTTTTTCTAATGTCTGTAATTGAAGCTTTTTTCAATATCTCTACTAGTAATGCTATTTTTATCCTCTATGTTATTTCAGTTTTTCTGCTGATGAAAACTTTTATAGGGGCCAAATACTATTTCTTTTGATCATTTACTTTAAAGCTTTTCTGAACCAACAAAATTTAATATAATGTAACAAAAAAATTCACAAACTTAAATTTTATCTGGCTGCCAAACTATGATAAGGTTTTTCCCACCTTACCATACTACCTTGCTATTTTTACTCTAAAACATGAAAAAAAAACAAAAACAATCTATTTACTTCCTTTTAATTATCTTTAAGCATGGATAATTTTATTCATTTGCTTAGCAATGGGCCCAATAAGATCAAAGTTGTATGTACCAACTGTATGGATGACAATAAATCTCACTGTTATTCTATACTAGTAAACATTGTAGTTTTCTCAATAATGTAGTCTATGTGACAATTAGATTATATAAAGAACCAAGAGCAAGGGTTGAGGGGGATGAAATAGATTAACAAGACTTCATTACCTTTCCTAACGAGAAATCAAACTTCTGAGGAAGGTAGATGATTAGCGTTAGAAAAGGTTTTGAGTTAAAAAAAAAAAAAAGTGAAGGGAAGTTGCAGTTTTCTTTCATACTATTGATAGCTTGGTTACTATAACTGTCTTTCATTCTCTCTGAATTTTTTTCTTTTTGGTAAAAATCAACATAATAATAGCATCTCAAAGCATCTCTGGGATTGAAATCATACATATGAAAGTACTTACCAAAAGAGTATACAGTGCCAGGAATCACGGAAGAAATTATTATAGTATAGATGACTGTAAGTGATAAGCTTTAGATACATTTTCAAATCATAATATGTAGTAACTTTCTAAAACCTGTCTCATAGATTTGATTAAGCCAGTTTATTCATCAGTAATCCAAAGGGAAAAAAATGGCCATAATACTATATTAAAAAACATAATAAAGAGAGAATGATTATTCTGTGTTTCCTTTTTGCCCTTGTCTTTACAGGAGAGCATTGAACTTAGGGATTCTTCGAGATCCTGGGTCAGAAATTGAAGACAGACAATATCAAATAGACCTGCAGTCCATCAATATTGGTACTGCACAGTGGGATCAACTAAAACCAGAAAAGGAAAGTGGCTCAGGTGGGATGCTAACAGAGAGTGAAAGGAATTCTCAAAATCCAGCCCTCGAGTGGAATATGGCCAGCAGGTAGGAAATGATTGAGAAACTTTCTACCCTTTCTCATACTTCATTGCCAGAACAATTGGTGATACAATCTCCAACATGTCCAACTTAAAGGTTTAGTATTGCTTCTGCTTCTCATTACAAATATAAAATATATTTTGTAATTGTACTGATAATTTTGCTTGGAGACCTGCTAGTCCTACCAGTATTATACTGTAATTATTATAAATTAGGGATTGTTATCAGCATTTAATAAAGAAGAAAATAAAAAGCTTGCTGTGTGTTGAAAGGGTCTGCTTCAGGCTAAAGGATACATGTTTTCTTTTTAAATCTATTCAGGATGAATTATTTATTTAATTTTAGCCTCTCCTTTTTGTTTATAATAAGAAAAGGAGAAACATAGCTAATACTGTGTGAAGTTATGTTCAAGTTAGATGCAGTAAAACAAGAGTTTCTGACTTTGTTTTTTCCCCATCAACTTTAACTAAAAGCAACTATGTTCACAGAGAACATTTTCTTTTTTTTTTCTTCTGTACTTTCTTTTATTAACATCATAGTCTTTGCATCAAGATACATAGCAATGATAGCAGGTTTATTTTAAAAGCCTAGCATTAAATATTAAATATCTTTCCCCATTTTAATTTTACATTACTCTGCCAAGAAAAAAAATTAAAACTCAAGTTATTTGAAGCCTGGACACACTTCCATGATTAGCTGGGCTATGTAAAAGTTGGTGGTTTTATTCTCCCTGCTGTGTAAGCAGATCCAGGCCCTAGAAAGATGGGACCAGGTTATATAATTGTTTTTGAAAAGTGTGCTACAAAAATGGATGGCCTGTTATAAGCCAGAATACAAAGTAAGGATGGGGTTAAAGGAGGGACATTTTCTTCCAGAAAAAAGACAGAATTTCTGAAGAGTCCCCGTCCATAATTTTTTTCCAAGCTGGGGCTAAATCTATCTGCCTGCAATGAAAGAAAAGGGGAAAGGCTAGAGATCAGAGCTGAAGAGAATTTAGACACTCAGGAAAGATTCCAGAGCTAGTCTGGTTTCTTATTTTGACTTTTGATTTTATCGTTTTGACTGTTTGTTTTGCTCACTTCTGTTTGCTTTTTGATTTAGACTACCTGTTTGTGTTGGGGAAAAACACATCAAAAGGCATGATTGTATTGGACTGTCTTTGTATGGTTACTGGTATGCTTTAGGGAATTTTGTTTGTGTGTCTGTTTTTCACTCTTTTCTGGCCTCGTGTCTCTATTTCACCCATTAGTTGGTATGTATGTCTGTTTTCCCTCTCACTCTTCTCTCTTTCTAACTTCCTCTTGACTCCCCCTTCTTCCATTATTTTTCTTTTTCGTACCTCCTTCTGTTCCAGGGACCAACCTACACCCCGCTGCACGGACAGATTGTAATGCAGTGGGAAATAGGTTCCAGTGTGCCCATACACCTGTTGGTGGATACTGGGATCAGTAGGTAGATTCTGAATTACAGCTTCCCCCTCAATCAAACCTCAAAACTGCAAAAAGTACAGCCTCCAGCCCACACTCCAGCCTCAAAAGTGAACAAAGCCGGAGGACCCTAATAAGGAAGAACAGAAGATTGAACAAACAAAGTAAAAGCAACCCCACCTTCCCTGAAAAACAGAATTAAAGAAGGGGAGGGAAAGGGGGAGAGACAGAAAAATCTACACAAATGAAGAAAAACCAAAAGAGGAATGTGGGTCTCTCCCAGATGCCTGGGAGGGCAGACACTGAGCAAACTGACTTCGGAATGCAAACAACGAAGAGCCTCCAGAATGACTGGTCTCAAACTACAAACCTAGATATCAAGACATTAATGGAGAGATTAAAAAGAATTGAGGAGAGACAAGAAGAAAATAGGAAGGAGTTGATAACTGAGATAACAGTAATAAAAAATTCTGTGAATGAAATAAATAGCAAACTGATAAGCATGGACAGCAGAATCAGCCAAGCAGAAGAAAGAATCTCAGAGCTTGAGGACCAAAATATGGAACTAACCCAAACTGTCAAAAACATAGAGGGGAAGCTTAAAAAGACAAAACAAAACCTTCAAGAGATGAGCGATTAGTCAAGAGAAAGAACCTAAGAGTAACTGTCCTTCCTGAAACAGAAAGAGGAACAGAGGCCACCTTGGAACAAACATTCCATGAGATTATTGAAGAAAACTTCCCTCATCTCATCAGTGACACAAAAATTCAAACACAAGAGATTCAGAGAACCCCTGCAAGACAACAAATGAGAAGACCAACTCCCAGACACATAATAATTCACCTAAAAGAAGTAGGTACAATAGAAAAAATCCTAAAGGCAGCAAGAAAAAAAGGCCAGATCACCTACCATGGAAGACCAGTTAGAATAGCAGCAGATTTATCAACAGAAACCCTGCATGCTAGGAGAGCTTGGAGCCCTATCTTCAAAGTTCTAAAAGATAAACAATCTCAACCAAGAATAACCTACCCAGTCAAGCTAAGCTTCATCAACATGGGAGAATTAAAATCTTTCCCAGATATCCAATCCTTAAGAACTTACGCTGCCACCAGACCACCTCTACAAGAAACACTTAAGAAAGTACTAAACACAGAAGAAAAGGAAAAAAGAACAACAATGTTCTTCACAAGAGTACAGGAAAAAGAGTAAAACACACACGAACCAACCCCAAAACCAAAAGAAAGACAACAAA
>CAUYQG010177064.1:0-70790 GCA_963574415.1 Tarsius wallacei
ATGAACAGACACTTCTCAAAAGAAGACATATGAGTGGCCATCAGATACATGAAGAAATGTTCAAACTCACTTGTCATCAGGAGATGCAAATTAAAACTACACTGAGATACCACCTAACTCCAGTCAGAATGGCCATCATCAATAACTCAAAAAATAACAGATGCTGGAGAGGATGTGATGAAAAGGGAACACTACTACACTGTTGTTGGGAGTGCAAACTAGTACAGCCTCTGTGGAAATCAGTGTGGCGATTCCTAAAAGCTCTAAAAATCGACCTTCCATATGACTCCGCAATCCCCCTACTGGGAATATACCCTGAAGAACTCAAATCACTCTATAAAAAAGATACCTGCACATACATGTTTATTGCAGCATTGCTCACAATAGCAAGTTCATGGAAACAACCATGCTGTCCATCAAAAGAGGACTGGATTTTTAAAATGTGGTACATATACACAATGGAATATTACGCAGCCATAAAAAAGAACAAGATCATGAATTTCGCAGCAACCTGTTTGGCATTGGAGTTTATAACACTGAGTGATCTCTCATTGAAACAAAGATCTGAGCATCACATATTCTCACTCATAAGTGGACCTTGAAAAACTACCGTAATACTATAAGAAAAGGATTGACAGTGGTGGGAAACTATTGTGGGGGGGACCGGGAGGGGAAGGGAGGTGGGATTAATGGTAGTCAATATCTGTCTGGGGAAAGGGGGGCACACCTCATCAACAAGGGTACCTGCACAATGAATATTTATATACCTATCCCTTAACCGTACCCCACAACTTTAAAATAAAAAATAAATATTATAAAAAAATAAAATTTAATTAAAAAAATTAAAAAGAAGAGAAAAGAATCTAATGTCTAACAGCCTCTTCCCATCTGCTACTTCTTCTTTTTCTTCCCTTATTTTTCTTCTCTTTCCTTTCAAGCCCTCTACTTCCATTCATCACATTCCTACTTGGAATCAGTTTATCCTCTAGTGGCCACCCTAACCCATCTTTCCTGAGCAGCATCCCATCCTCTTATCCAAGTAGATCAGAGATAGTGACCACCTCTCATGCTTTCTAAACTCAAGAGTTTCATTTCTACCACACCTAGGAGATTCCCCCCCACATTCTAGTTCCCAAAATGCTAATTTTCAAGATGCATAGAGAGCACTGAGGCACACTGAGATATCTCCTTACTCCCCCATCCCCATCTCTATACTTCCCTCCCCCTCCAAATGCGCAGAGTCAATAGGGCTGACAGTTGCAAATGCAATCGGAACTGTCACATATTGATTGGAGGAGAGTAAATTGGTAAATTCACTTTGGAAACTTGGGAAGTATGTATTAAATTAAATGTCTCCCTATCCTATGACCCAGTACTTCTATTCCTGAATATATACCTGAGAGAAATGAGTGCATGTGTCTAACCAAAGACCCATGTGAGGATGTTCATAACAGTTTAATTCATAATAGTCCCAAACTGAAAGCAACTCTAATGCTGTCAACAGGAAAAATGCATAAATAAATTGCAGTGTATTCACATAATAGATTACTAACAGCAATGAAAAAGAATAAATTACTGTCACATGAAGCAAAATGATGAGTGAAAGAAGCCAAATGAAAGAGAGTGTGGGCTTTCATGTAGATGCAACTCATAGCAGGCATGTCTAATCTGTGGTGTTAGAGATCACAGCAGTGGTTACCTTTGGATGAGGGTTGACTGAGGGGTGGCACAAAGGAGTCTGTTAGGATAAGGAAAGTATAGTCTACTTCAGTGTGGGTAGTGGTTAACCGGTGTATGCAAATGTGAAAATTTATTGAGCTGGACACTGAAGATTTGTATATTTTATTGTATAACATTGTGTGTAAGTTTTTCTTTATTTCCAGAGGAAACAAAGGAAGATAGAGAATCTGGATGAGGAGAGTGAGACACTTGGACTCTCCCAGCCCTGCCATTAACTCTGCATGATCATGGACCAATTATTTCCGCTACGGACCTCAGCATTCCTCTGAAGAACAGGTCCTGAATTCCAATTTTGTTTTGACATGGTGGTCAACTCCATGAAAGCAATGAAGACTGGAACTCCCCCCTCTTACCTCTGCCATCTTTTGTCTCTCTACTCTGCCAGTTGGGCTACCAGCCCCCTGGTGTCCTCAGATGGTCACCTTCCAAATGCTTCTCCTTAGCCCATAGGATCATGGATCTGATTTTTTTTATACTCTAGAAAGTAGGGTTCTCAATAAACCCAATTAGTTGATAGAATTTCCTCTCACATTCTCAATTAACTCAATAAGTAATATATATTTGAAACAATATTTCACCTTAAAGAGTAATCAGAGAAGTAGATATGTTTTTAAATGACATTATAATTATTGTTGTTATAATTAGTCTATAAAATGACCAATACAAATTACAATATTCAGTTCTGGTAATGAAAGGTGACTCATACATAGCAGTGCTGTCATACATTGGCTCAAAACCTTCTAGAAAGTAATTGGGTAATAATTATCAAGAGCCATAAAGATGTACATACCCTTGGGTCAGGAACCCTACTCCTGAGAACTACTTTTAAGAAATGATTCATAGTTTAAAAAAAGATG
Organism: Tarsius wallacei; assembly: GCA_963574415.1. Classification (NCBI taxonomy): domain Eukaryota; kingdom Metazoa; phylum Chordata; class Mammalia; order Primates; family Tarsiidae; genus Tarsius; species Tarsius wallacei. The sequence goes on from CAUYQG010177064.1 coordinate 2,598, forward strand.
CTCTGTTCACTAAATGAGTTGCCTGGTGTAGCTGCTTCTCCACGCCCTGAATCTTATAGCTATTCTTGGAGTTACCCCAGCTCACTGGTCCTCAAAATGTGGTCCCTGACCCAGCAGTGTCAGCATCATCTGGAAACATATAAGAAGTGTACATCCCTGTTCTCTAGTCCTGTGAATTCAGAAATTCTGAGGGTAGGGTTTAGCAATTTGGGCTTATGGTACATACCTGTGGGAATTCTGTTGCCTGCTCAAGTCTGAGAACTGCTGACCTTTTAGTATGGCATCGGGAAGCCTACTGGAGCAGCTAAAGATGCTTTGTGATCTTCCTATCCGCTCAGCCTGGGCTTCCCTCTCCCAACTGGCTTATCACTAGCACACAGTTCATTAGGCACCATTCATTCCCTTATTGTTTCACCAATCTTCAGAGATCCCCAATTACAGCTGATCCATAGAATATCTACGAAGGGTGCTAGAGTGGGTAAGAAAGGGGAGGAGGGATAGGAGAAACATGTTTAATGAACTTATTTCCTTTTTGAGTTGCAAAGAAAGAGAGTGCAAGAAAATAGGGAACATTGCTTGTCATCCTAGAAAGCAACCTAATGCACACAATAATACAATTGCCACAGCTAAAGTGCTTTGAAAAGACAATCTCATTTGCTCCTCATGCTACCCTGAGCAGGGAGAGAAAGATTCTGCTGCAGGATCAACTTATCCGTTGGGGCATCAGAGAGTCCTGCTTATTGGTTTGTGACAATCTGCGACTTCTGCCGTGTTTTTGTCTCCCACCACGAGCACGGCTGCTTATGCACAGTAAATTAGATGTGGCTGTCGCGCTGACACAGACAAATTGGCAATTACTGCAGAAATAATTCTGCTCTGGACTTTTGTTCCTGAGTTCGTGCCTGCCAGAGATTTCATCAGCCAGTCATCTTCTCCTGACTTGGATGTTGCCTGGGGCGTCTCTTTCCCTCTCTCCTGGGGACAGAGCAGCACAGGCAATTTGCCAGCTTGGCCTCCCACCAGCTCTGCAGTCAAAGCCACTCTCAGCAGGTGTATCAGCACAGACCCCGTGGCAGACTCCACGCAGACTCCAGAGTTCTCTGCCCACTCCCATGGCTGAGCTGAGGAAAAGTCCCACAAATGAATCAACTTATATACTGCTTTTTTAGCCTTGATAGTTACCAAATAGAAATGTCAGAAGGCGCATGTGGTATCTGTAAGTGCTGAATAACAGGGGTGACAGACTGGATCTTCCTGCTTTCACACAGCACGTAAAAACGATTTCTTGGTTTGCTCATGTGAACTTGGTTGTCTGCTGGGGAGCGCTATCTTTCTTTACCCTGTCCACTTCTTAAGAACTGACCTTGATATTCACAAACAGATTACAATCAATAGAACTGGGCTTTTCAAACTAGGATGTGCACACACATTATGTGGAGATTTGTTAGAATGCAGATTTCAGTTCAATACTGCTGTGTAGGGGCCCAAGATTCTGCATTTCTTAACAAGATCCCAGGTGAAGTTGATGCTGCTGGTATGTGGACCACTATTTGCATAGCAACACTATAGAGCAGCACTTTCCAGACTGGTCTATATGTTGGAATGACCAGGGAAACTTAAACAACTGTTGACTTGTGTCAAGCCTCCTTACCCCAACTGTGATTTCATTGGAATGGGGCGTGGACTTTAAAACCTTAAGACTCCCAGGTGAGTCTAAAGTACACACAACTTAGGACCCACTGCTGTAGAGGAACTGATCAAATGTACTGTGGGCACCTAATAGACTCATCAGCAGTCCAATTGCATGGGAGCTGGGTGAGGTAGCTGGCAGCATCCTTTGCTGGAGCAGCTTGTAGAGTAGGCTTGTTCTGTCTGGGAATCCAAATCACCAGGAAGCTTGCTAAACATTTGGAATTCAGAGCATCACCCAGATTTACTGAATTTGAATTTCTGAGGTGGGGTTCTGGAAATGTATATTCTTAATAAGCTCCCCAGGTACTTGGAAACAGCCAGCCCAGTATGAGTGTGGCCCCACAGGAGCTGAACAGTCATCATCTCTCCAGGGACTTTTCTCAGGAGTCATTTATTAGTAACTCCAAGCCACCTGCTGTTGTACTACATTAGATATTCATTATCTGAAATAGAGTCAGCTCTGTTTCTAGATACAAAAATTCCCATGTGCTGCAGTTTCTCTCCTACTACAGCAGCTAGAAGCTGGCCACAGTGTAGAAAACTGAAATGATTTAGAAACCTGGGGACCAGCCAGCCATTACTAGTGGACTATTAGTACCATCTTTGCCTGGCCTCAGGGCATTACAGAAGATGTCACTGTTGTCTTGGGAGATTAAACTGTACTTGGAGCTGGACTTTGGGGTCTAACCTAAGGCTCAGATCTCATGAACTTGTGTGTCCTGGAGAGGAATTCTCTTCCTCTCTCTTTGAGTTACTTTCTTTGGCTTTAAGGGGTAAAGCCCAAGTCATTCTGTATTCAGAAAAATAGTTCTATCTCCTTTCTGTTCCTTTTGTTTGTTGTCCCTTTAGAGGCACAAAGTATTTAGAATGAATATCCCTGAGCTTTTGGGAAGACTTAAGGAATGTAAGAGCTGCCAAGGCTCTGTGGGTGTCACCATGTCTCCAGAGTCTGGTTCTGGGCAAATTGAAATTGACCTTCTTAACCTTCCTGGTTGTACCTTGTGCCTTTCTGCTCCTGTGATTGTTGCCCATGTTGTTCCTTCCTTCTTTCCTTATACTTCGATCTTCCTATTCAGATACAACCTATCTTTCATTATGATACTGCCTCTTCCTTCTTGAAACTGGTCAGAGTGAAGGGTAGGTAAGATTTGGTATTAAAAATGTAAGAAGGATTGTTAAATGACTAGCTAAGATATCTGAATTTTTTCCACTAGGGATAGAGCACCAAAGGGTTGGAAAAATGATATAATCAGAACAATGGAGGAGGAATATTGAGAGTAAAAGCTAAGAAATGGGAACAAATTATAAGTCAATTGAAAAATCCAAATGAGAGATAAATTGCAAGTGCTTCCCTTAGGGTAGAAGAAACTTAGAAAAGACAATAAAAATGAGTGAAATAACTACCACCCCACACAAAGGTAAGCAACTATTTCAATATATTTAGTGATTGAGTCTTTCAACTTCTGAGGAGATAAGGCAAGTGAAAGTACCCTCATAAATGGGAAAGTACAGTGCAAAAGTAGGAAGTTGCTATTGTAATTCATTATGGCTCCCGTTGCTCATGAGTTTATCTAAATCTTGGAAAAACTATTAAATTTAATAATTACCAAAAGGTAGATAAGAACAGAGGCGTTGATATCTATGACACCATTACTTGATATTTCATCCAAATAAAGTTATCCAAATGTCATGTCTACTTTAAAGGCAATCCAAATTTTAAACTTGAACATTCTGCTTTGAAATGGCACAAAAAAAAAATCAAAGTTTCTCAAGTGAGTCATTCAACAAGACAGGCTGTTCTTTTTGGTTGTTCTATTCAAGCAACTCTCCAATCTCAAAAGTTTAAAAATACATGTCTGTGTCCCAGTGGAGTCATCATCTATGGCTTGGTACAACAATTTGTGGTTTAGATCCAGAAAAAAACTTGACTCACCTATTTCTCCACTGGGTTTTTAATAAAACATTTCTCGACATAGACTTTCAAATTGATGTCCACGTGCTATTTCCAAAAGAGACGAGTACAACAGACTACCATTAAAATCTAATGGATTTTTCTCTGAAGCTACAATTTCATAAATGTGTTAAGGGAAGGGAATCATGTCTTAATCTTCCTGGAATCCTTCAAAGACCCCAGTTCCATATCTGGCCTAGAGTGAGTGATCAATGCATATGTGTTATATTAGATGTAATTGCTGTAGGTTAAAAGTATTTGTCTGCTTGTTAGAGGTACCAAAACCATCTGATTAGTACAAACTTACCTAAAATATATATAAAATGACTATCATGGGTTTAGACCTTAGTTGTGGCATCTGATTGAAATGGACAGAAATTCAGCTTAAAATGACCTGGACTTTTAAAAATTAATGCCGTTTGTAATGGAAAGACCAGGAATATGTTTAGGAAAAAAAAATTATTTTTCATCTTTCAGGTCTACTTGCTTCTGTGTTGACTTTATTCTCCTGTTGAGTGCCTTCTTGTTATGCAAATATGGCAGCAGCATCTGCATGGCTAGATTGTATAAGCATCAGTGATTTAGAAGAAAAAAACATTCCCTCCAAGCTTTCCAGCAACAATCTCAAACTGACAATCATAGGCTCTAATTGGCCAAGCTTGGCTCATGGGCCCATCCTCAAACCCATCATTGTCACCAGAGGATGTAAAAGTCTCTTTTCTTAGTCCTAACTTACCCCTGGATCTAAAGGATGGGGCTAACTCCACCAGAGCCACTTAAGCTGAGAGTTGAGGGAGATAGTTTACAAAGGACAGTTAAGGTGCTGTTACCATGAGGTAGAGTAGATTCTGGATAGGCAAAAATAGTAGCTTTCCATTCCAAGAGGATTGACTACATATATCTGAAACAACCTCTGTGTTTAAGGTGCTTAGAGTCTGGAATTTAACCTATTTACAGACTTTGCTACAAAATCAACACAGTTTTATCTCATTTATATTTCTGAGTAAAAATCATACTTAGAAATCCACTTTCACGAACCATTCAAATGCAAGGCACTTAGAGCAAAACTTTGCATTAGGGACTCCTTAATATTTAATCAAGCTTAAATACCACTTCCCCGATAGTTAAATACATCTTCCCTAACCTTAATTCCATCCCACTCCCAATTAAATGATTGAACTTTGTCCTTACTTGGAAATCAGTAGTGCCTTCCTAAAAATGTTATGCAAATACACGTATTCCTATGGCATATTTTCCATGGCAATCATTCCTTAGGGCATAATTCTACTGGTTACATAAGATGTGGGCAATGTGCCTATCAACACACAGACTGAGCCTTTGAAGTCCAGGGTTACTCCTGTCCTTTGATGCAGAAATAGCACTATGGAATGAAAATGAGAGACATGCCCTTCAGAAGAAAGGGGTTGCCATCATTTACATCTGGGTGTGAATTCCTGTCATTAGACTTGCTCCTCACTCCATGTCTGTGGTTGAGTTTTCTGGAAGCAGAGTCAATGATAGGATTCTTATATAAGTGATTTTTAAAATAATAACTAATCTATTAAATGAATTTATTTTTTGTTGTATTTATTTATTTTATTCTATTATAGAGATATGGGTGCAAGCAAGGATTAACTACACAAGTAGGCTACATGCAGGTGAAGTTTGGGCCTCCAACCCTCACTTCCCCTGGTTTGGGACCAGGTACCCTTCGTGTTGTTACATGTCCTGCTTCTCTCCATCCCTTCCCTGGCAGTGCCCACAGACTGCCAATGCCTCCCTTGTGCTAGTGTGATTTATGTTCAGGTCCCACTTATGAGTGAGAACATGTGATATTCAGTTGTTATTTTGATAGATCACTAAGCATGATGGTCTTCAACTCCATTCAATTTGCTGTGAAGTTCATGATTTTGTTCTTCTTTGTGGTTGCATAATACTCCATTATGTATATGTACCACATTTTCTTTATTCAGTCTACTTTTGATGTGCAGTAGGGTTGATTCCATGTTTTTGTTATTGTAACTTGTACAGTTATAAATATGTGTGCAGGTCTCTTTTTTGTAGAAAAATTTATGTTCCTTCAGGTATATTCCCAAAAGAGAGATAGCTGGATCATATGGAAGGTCAATTTTTAGTTCTTTTAGGAATCGCCACATGGCTTTCCATAGAGGTTGAACTAGCTTGCACTCCCTACAACAACGTAGAAGCATTCCCTTTTAACCCCACCCACAACATGTATTGTTTATTGATTTATTATTTATGGCCATCCTTAATGGAGTTAGACGACATCTCATTGTAGACTTGATTTGCACTTCTTGGATGATTTGTGAGGCTGAGTATTTTTTTCATGTATCTGATGGCTGCTTGTACATCTCCTTTTGAAAAATGTATATTCATGTCCTTTGCCCACTTTTTAACAGGGTTGTGAGTGCTTTCAGGTATGGCTTTTAAAGGAGCCAGGGAAGCAGGAGAAGACTAGGACAAGTCTCGATGAAGATGTGGGAGTCTAGCCTCAGTATTATGGTATTAAAAACTCTGGAGCATAGAGGCACCAGTATTGTCCCAGGAGGAAGTAAGGCAGCCAGCTTTTAATATCAGTCATCGACTGCAGTCTCCTCCCTGTGAAACTGTGTCTTCAGTAACCTTCAAGGCATTGCTGGGGAAAGTGGTTCCTGTTGTTGAGGATTATTCCCAAGGAAGGGGTGGCAGCTGTGAGTCATTGGCAGCCAACACTCCCAGCTGGAGACTAGGAGGAGGGTGGATACACCAGCCTATGAAGGGGATCTGGTAAGGTACCAACAACTTCTGCTGTCGCAATGGTAAGTTATAAATGTGTGGATATTGAAGTCAGTCTGATAGACTTTCCTTGGCTGCAGAGACACATTGACAGTAGCAAATTTTGAACACATACATACACTTGTGGCTATACTCTCTCTGTAGGAGATTGTAGGGCTGCATGCCTCACTATGGAACATGATTGGCAGTATTGTGTATAAATTATTACTTCAACAGGAATATTGGAATTGTCATAATTCAACAAAAGCTGCTTTCCCCTTGGAATGCTAGTAATACATCCCAAAGATTTTCATAATAGGTATGTCTTTTTAAGGAGCATTAGGTTGAAATGTATTGTTTTCTGGGTTCTAAGGTTAATATGACTATAGGAAACAATGGAGGTTATAATCTACCCTAAGGTCTTGCTCTGTAGCTTGCAATTGGAATTTATGAGTAGACAATGCAAGGAAGAAGGGTAACTTATAGTTCCCATCAAAGTCTACCTCCAGTCCATTAGCTAGAGTGTATTATTGTGCACAATGGCAGCTCCTTAAAAGTACCAATGAGAACACATTTCATTTTCAGGGAAAGATTCAACTGGGCCATGAAGGAAATATGGCAAATGGAACTGTTCTTGATGAAGAATTCTAAACTGGCCCATGCCGAACTTAGAAGCTATGGAATCTTCAGCCCTATCTGACTTTTTCTTCCTGTGTTAATAGGAACATACAGATACCTTCTCTAGAGGATCAAGGAGGTTTTTGAAACAATATTCAGTATCAGATTATAGTGCAGGGCACTGGCAGTATAAGATTAGGAAGTGAGGTACAATTTCTTCCCCTTGCTTTGGTTTTGTTGGCTGCTGGATGGGGGAAGGGGGTAAGGGATGGGAATGGTAGGGGTGTGTGGAGATGGGAGGTTGGGCAGGTGGGGTGGTGGTATCTTGTCTACAGGATAAGGCTGCTCTCATTTGTAATTACTGTGCAGAGAAGGTAATAGGGTGCTCTGGTCTTTTTAAACTAGGAAGAAACCTGAGCAACATAATAAAGGCTATTGCTTTTCATTCACAAGTAGTTATGCCAGAGGATGTTAACTGGGGTTTGCTACCTTAAGTAGCAGGGATTTTTTTTAGCAATTGGGCATCATTATCTTGTTTATATACAAAGGATGAAGATTAAATAGATGAAAAGATTACTTTTATCAAGGCAAAATGTTCCTAACATCTTGTAAATATAACCCAATTACCTCATGATAAAGTCTTTCATGGACTGCAGAGGCAAGCAAGGCTAAAGCTGCCTGTGTGATTACACTTTGTAAATAAATGAATTAAATGAGTTTGTTTCTCCCCTCCTATAAATTCTGCGTAGAGCAAACGTGGGAAGGAAACTCTGAAATCAATGTTCCAGTGAAGAGATGGACTTGAGAAAAGGCAGGGACAGACAGAGGTGGGCTCTAGGGCTGGTGGTTCAGTTTGCCCAGTGGTGATGGTGGAATCACATTTTGCATCTTCCCCTGCCCCCAACCCAAGAGAAGGTGACTTGCTTGAGATCACACAACCAGTTAGTGGGAGGCAGATCCAGGACTTTACTACTCAACTCCCAACCCCCAGGGCTTTCTGCTATGCTTGGAATCAGAAGACATGATCCATGGCTATGTGACATCTCTAAAAAGCCCCTTAATTAGTTCCAGATTTCTCATCCTGAAAATGGGAATCGTAACACTTATTTTACCTCCCTCACAGAGATTTTGAGAACAGATAGGAGATGCACACAAACTTTGGAAACTGTAAGGGATTACAGTGCCCACCCCCCCATCCAAGCTTTTACTTTCCATGGTCTTAGTTACCCATGGTCTGAAAATATTAAATGGAAACTTCCAGAAATAAGCAATTCATAAGTTTTAAATTGTGTACCCTCCTGAGTTGCTACTCAGGATATGACTCCTCCCTTTGACCAGTAAATCCGTGCTGTAGACACTACCTACCCATTAGTCACATAGTAGCCATCTCAGTTATCAGATCAACTGTTGCAGCATCACAGTGCTTGTATTAAAGTCACTCTTACTTTATTTAATAATGACCCCAAAGCACAAGAGTAGTGATGCTGACCATTCAAATATGCCAAAGAAAGTCTGAAAAGTGCTTCCTTTAAGTGAAAAGCTAAAAGTTCTCCACTTAAGAAAAAAATTCTTAAGAGATTGCTAAGATCTATAATAAGAACAAATCTTCTCTACATGAAATTGTGAAGAAGGAAAGAGAAATTTGTGCTAGCTTTCCTGGCATGCTTCAAACTGCAAATGTTATGACCATTAGTATGTGATAAGTTCTTAGAGAAGACGAAAGAGGCATTAAATTTGTGGTTAGAAGACATGAACAAAAACACATTCTGATTGATGGCAATTGGGTTTGGTACTATCTGAAGTTTCAGGCATCCACTGGGGGTCTTGGAATGTAATCTCCATGGATAAGGGAAAGCTACCATTTTTAAATATAAGAATATTTAAAGATTTATTCCTAGAGCACCACATTGTCTCCTGGACTTCTGAAAAATTCTCCTTCTGCCAGATTTCTCATTCCAATGATATTCTTGTCAGTGGTTACTCTTTGAAGAAAAGGTAGAACTTGTTCTTTCTGATGATGTAGTTTGAACTGTTTGGAAATAGTCCTTGCCCTGCTAAGAAAAGGTGTCTCTTTTTTGGAAAGCCAGGTGTTTGTTTAATTATGCATCAGAACCTCTTTTTAGAACACATGGAAGCTTTTGTATTATAAAGAGACAGAGTGAGAAACATACTTTCAGCAATCAACTTTTAGTTTTTATGCCAGTAAGTAAGATATTTTAGGAAAACTTGCAATAATTGCAATTGACCAACATTTCTCTGTGGTTTTCCCTGGCGGGAATGCAAGGAAGGATCAGCATTGTTCAACCCATGACTGATAAGAAACTGTAGACATCTAGTTTATGGTTTCTATTTCCTTTTGAGCTGAAAGTTAACCAGACTGAAGAGCTTCAACCTCATTAATCAATACCACTTTCAAGATTTACTGTTAGTCTTTTTTTTTTTTTTTTGAGTCAGAGTCTCACTTTGTTGCCCAGACTGGAGTGCAGTGGTATGTTCACGGCCACCCTAGCATCGACCTGCTAGGCTCAGGTGATCCTTCCACCTCAGCCTTCCAAGTAGCCAGAACTACAGGCACGTACTACCACGCCTGGCTAATTTTTCAATATATTGTAGAGACAAGGTCTCACCAAGTTGCCCAAGCTGGTCTCAAACCCCTGGGCTCAGGCAATCCTCTTTCCTCAGCCCCCCAAAGTGCTGGGATTACAGGTTTGAGCCACCACACCTGGACTACTGTTAATATTAAGCACTAATTAGGTACAGCCAAAGGACAGTGTGAAACAGAGAAAAGAGCCTTGGAGGGAAGAGGAAGGCTCACCATATTTCTCTTTACTCTTTGGCTGCTAGAGAGCTCAGAGCCAAATACTGTAAGTCCCCTACATACAAACCTTCAAGTTGCAAACTTTTAAATATGTGGATGTGTGTTTGCATTATTTGAGGAGGTATTGTTAGTTTTTGAGGCACAGAACTTGAATATAGAATGGTACATGAAGATTGTAGCAGCCGTTCAGAATGCAATCCAGTGCTACCATGTTGTCTATGATGGGAACTACCCATACATCATTGAATCGTTTTTTCAAGAGGGTAGGTAGAACTGAATTCAGCAAGGAACCAGAACCTGTGCTGTCAATGACAGGGATGGGTGAAATTGCATCTGGCCCTCCATCTCCTATTGCTGATGATCTTTCAGCTCTACCATCTTCCATCTCTTCTCTCTCCTCCAGTCAGTAACTCTTCTTGCCTGTTCACTCAATGCCAGCCCCTGTATGCCGACTGTTGTACTGAACTGTACTATACTACTGTACTTTCCAAGGTACTATACTGTAAGATTAACATTTTTTCTTTATTTTTTTGTTTTTTTAATGTATTATTTGTTTGAAAAGTATAAGAAACCTATTACAGTATAGTACTCTATAGCCGACTGTGTTAGTTTAGTACCTAGACTAACTTTGTTGGACTTAGAACAAATTAGACTTATGAACACACTCTCAGCATGAAACTAGTTTGTATGTAGGGACTTACTGTGTGTGGCCCACCCACAGAATTGGCCAAGGAGTTTAACTCCAAATGGACTAAAGGCTTAAACATAAAACCTAAAACTGTAAAACCCCTTGAATAAAACATAGGGAAAAAGTTATTTGACATTAGTCTTGGCAATGGTTTTTTGAATATGAAAACAAAAGCACAGGCAACAAGACAACAATCAACAGGTGGGACTACAGTAAATTAAAAAGCTTCTACACAGCGAAGGAAACAATAAAATTTAAAAGGCAACTTCTGAAATAAGAGAAATATTTGTAAGCCATATATCTAATAAAGGGTTAACAGCCAAGATATATAACAAACTCACACATCAATCTAAAAAAAAAAAACTAAACAAAACACCAAAAAACTCAATTTAAAAAAATGACAAAGAACATGAATGGACATTTTTTCGAAGAAGAAATACAATTGGCTTACAGGTATATGAAAAGGTGCTCAACATCACTAATCATAAGAGAAATGCAAGTCAAAATCATTTCACACCTGTTAGGATGGCTATTATCAAAAAGACAAGAGATAACTAACAAGTGTTAGTAGAAGTGTAGAGAAGAGGGAACTCTTGTACCCTATTGGTGGGACTGTAATAGGTATGGACATTATGGAAAATGGCAAGGCAATTTCTCAGAAAATTAAAAATAGAACTATTTTATTATCCAGCAATCCCTCATCTGGGTATATAACAAAAAGAAAGAAAAAGAAATCGCATCTTTAAAAGATGTTTGCACCCTCATGTACATTGAGTATTATTCACAGTAGCTAAGATACTAAAACAACCAAAGTGTCCATTGACAATGAAGGATAAAGAAAATGCAGTATATATTATAATGAACTATTTTTCAGTCATAAAAAAGGATATCTTACCATTTGTGACAACATGGATGAACTTGGAGGACAATACACTAAGTGAAATAATCAGAAACAGAAAGACAAATACTGTACAATCCACTTATGGAGCACATATAGAATTTATTTATTTATTTATTTATTTATTTATTTATTTATTTATTTATTGAGTTGGAATCTCACTCTGTCACCCAGACTGGAGTGGAGTGGCATGCTCCCAGCCACTGCAGCCTCGACCTGCTGGGCTCCGGCGATCCTTCCACCTCAGCCTTTCAAGTAGCTGGAACTACAGGTGCACGCTACCATGCCTGGCTAATTTTGTTGATTTATTGTAGAGATGAGGTCTCACCATGTTGCCCAGGTGGGTCTCAAACCTGCGGGCTCAGGCAATTTACTCACCTTGGCCTCCCAAAGCACGGGATTGCAGGCTGAACCACCGAGCCTGGCCAGAATTTATAAAGTCAAACTCAGAAGCAGAGAGTAAGATGGTCGTTGCCAGAAGCTAGGGAGTGGGAGAAATGGGAAGATGTTGGTCAAAGGGTACAAACTTTCTGCTATAAGATAAATAAGTTCTGGGAGTCTAATGAACAGCATGGTGATAATTATACTGTATTGTTTACTTGAAATTTGATAAGAGAAGATTTTAAGTATTCTCACTGTTCTTACACACATACACACACATACATGGCAACTATAGATGGTGATGGAGGTGTTAATTAACTATGGTAATTACTACACAACGTATACAAATATGAAATCATCATTTTGCACACCTTAAATATATAGAATTTTATTTGTCAATTAAATATTTTAAGATACAAAGAATTGGCAAAGAGGGGTTTATTATTTGTTTCTTGGGGAATATTTCAAGTTACATCTGTGACCCTACATTTGCTTTTCTTTCTATCTTTTCTTCTACTAATTTTTCCCATTTTGTGTTTTTTAAAAGTATCCTTCTAAACTGCCATAAATCCTCCTTAAAACAATGTGGAATATAGATTAAAGCAACTTGGAGTTTGGGCTGGCCATTCCTTCTTTCTGAAGCTGACTAGAAATTGGCAGAGATCTCTCCTTTTCAAGATGATAATAGCACAGTGAATAGCTTGAGAATGCCACTTGCAAGGGCTGAAGTGCATGGTGTGGGTTGAGGGCAAAAGAACAAGACCCATGCAGAGATAAGTCTAAGAGAACAGTAGTGCTGGAAGGGAGTCTGGCAATCTGAGAATCTTAGCTATTATTTTACAGTTGGGGAAACTGAGACCCAGAGAGAAGTATGTTGTCTAATGGTACCTGGCTGGTAGTAGCAGCTATAGACACTAATCCAGGCTTATGTTGCGGGGGTGGGAGGGGTCTTTTGTATATTAATACATTAAAGTTACACAATAAAAGATATTATATTGACAAAAGTAAGATATTTTTCATCTTGAGTACTATACAAATTGAGTGAACAACCCAGACCAGACTGTGCTTGTCAGGACAGATTCTTAGAGTGTTAGTGTCAGTGTCATGCAGACCTTCGGCTTGCTGATTAAAAGTCAAGAAGCAACTGCATGAAAGCAGGGAGTGATGAGCCTTTGACACAGGGGAAAGTTCAGAATGAGTCTGAGAGGAGACTAGCAGAGGAAGGAAGCTGAAGGAAAAAACAGGAGAAAGGTCTCTCAGGACACTCATGTGGGCAAACTCCCCAGTCCAGACCAGAGGGATACTGGAAAGGAGCACAAAATAAATGTGTGGTTTGCCCTCTGTGCTCTGGTTTTATTTTTTGTTGATATGAGTAAGACTGGAAATTTCTGGGGAGGAACTGAGCCTATAAGCCTCTCTGACCCTGGCAGGGCAGAGTGGCTGAGATGCATTGGATTTGTTCCTTCTCAGAGTGTGTGTGCTTCTTACTCTCACTGCCTGGGATTTTGACAGCCAATTCAATCTGTCAATGCCAATTTGAACTCTAGGTCTATCCCCATGGTATAGTAAGCCCCATTAGCTTGGAATCATTTGAACATTTAATGAGTACACTTCGTATTATTTTTTATAAAAGCAAAGCCCATTATCAGAGAAGATCTTACAGAGAAGATGAAACTTCTGAGGACCTGAGTAGAATTGGCATAACTGATAGAGATAAAACATTAGTTTTAGCATTAATGATTACCACCAACCACCATCCCAAAGTATCTTCCTGCAATTAATACATTTGGAGATGGATTCCTTGGCGCCAGTGACTTTTCACTAGAAATGTCAACTTTGTCATTTTCCTCCTGTTGTGTAGCATCTCTAATTACTAAGTATTTGGGGACTAGAAATTAAGATGCTCTTTTGGAAATGAAACTTTAAAAATGATTTTTATAAGATCCCATTGTTGCCTACCCTACATGACTGGCCTCTCATTGCATAAGCTGGTGCAAGCTTTCAAGGTGGAGTGGAAACATAAACCGGGGAACATACAAGAGCAGCTTGTGCAAACTTAAGACCTTCATCGAGTGACAGTGACAGTTGCTGGTGCTGCATTGATCTCGAGAGGAAGACCCTGGAAAATCTAAGACACTACTTACAAAAGTTCTTCTTTATTCACATTTTTCATATTTTAAAAGCACGAGAGAGCTACTTTTTGGTCTAGTGGTCAAAGTTGTCATTGACCAATGCTAAAATAAACTGACTAGTTCCAAATGCTTCCAGCTCACTTGTAATCTACAGAATAAATAAACTAATAAGAAATCACGCAAAAGAGAGAATTTACCCAATTTCATATTTAATTATGTAGGAGATTTTATGTTTTATTTCTTAATAGGATAGTGTTATCAGCACACATGATATGACCTATCAATAGCTTTGTCTTGGAAATGAAATCCTTTGTAGCAAGCAGGTGACTTCAGTGGATGACATGCTCAAGAAAAGGTCCATGAAGCTGCAGCAGAAATGTGGGATGAATCAGTCTGATGCCCTTGCCTCAACACACCTGGTCAGGTGTATTTGAAAGGCATCTGGGGGATGTCAACTCCTCAGGGTCACTTTTAATATTGCCTGAACCTCAGAGAAGATTAATGCTATGGAAATGGAAATGGTTTCATGTGATGCATTTCTGAAGCTTTGCCTTGTTAGCATTCTGGGTGAACCTTTTAGATAAAAAGCTCTTAGTGGGAAAACAGAAAAGCTGTTATTATGCTACCTTTAAACCTTTCCTCCTTTTCTGTTTCAATTTAGAGATTTAAAATGTCCTCTTGTTTCTACCCCTTGGCTTGTTTCACTTTTATTCTTGCTAAAAGAAATAGGTGTTTAGAAGTTAAGAAATAAATCAATGGGTGATTTCTTTTCTTAAGCATTTGACAGTTTCCTTAATGTAGATAAGAAATGGATTTAAAAAAAAATACTTGAGTGTAATTTTGCTTTGGAGTTTCAGTTAAAAGTGTAAGGTAGTTCTGATTTCAACAATAGGGAAGAAAATTTATTTTATTTTAGATCTGGGGAAGGCCTCCAATTATTTAATCAAACCATCATTTTAATAGATGAGTAATGTGAGACTCAAGAAGGCAAAGTATCTTTTCCAAGGTCACACACCAGATGGTCATTGTGCTGGGCCTACTCCTGACCAACCAATGCACCCTCTGGGTCATGAACACTTGTCATAAATATTTATTGTGATTTGTGGCCATATTCCTCTTCCTACCCTCCTTGCCATTCCTCCAGCCTCCTTCACCTGTTCCTGATCTCACTTCTGTTCCATCTCTGTCTCATTCTATGATCTCTCCACTCTGATCCTGCCGTGGCCTCTGATATTTGGGGCATCTTCTCTGGTCTTGGAAGCTTGATACTTGCTTTGCTCTCTGGTTCTCAACTGCGGTGCCTCATGTAGGGAGTTCCAGCACAGAACCAAGGCTTAATCCAGACCACCAGCTACCATTCTGGCTGTACTGTTCAACTCCAGTCCTAGGAATCTTTCACTGCCCATTTGCTTTGGTTGGAGACCATTTAATTGGTAGGTATGAGATTTTTCAGCATTGAAAAGACATTTTCTTTTCTCTTTTATGTTCTGACATCTTTCACAACTTGTCATTTCTTCTTTAGAAATTTGATGAAAAGGAGCTGTGAGCAGGACTGTCCTGAGAGAACAGCATGTTAAGAGCTGTTAATATGTTCATATGTTAAAATCCTCCCTGCAAATGTGCCATTTTAAAGGCTTTCTGAAAATTCCTTTACCCCAAAGAGTGATGTTGGTGATAAAAATTTTCAGAAGTGTGGAAAGTGACTATTCAATTTGAGCCATCTGAAACTGCCTTAAATCACAATGTTTAACACAACTCTTCCCTACTCTTAGATGCAATGTTTGGTCAAAGAGCTTTGAACTTGCAAGGGGGGAAAAGCCTCAGATTTTGAGTTCTGCCTCTGCTCCTTGCACTCTGTGTAGCCTGGACAAGGTCTTCAAGCCCCTCTGAATACTCAGTTTCACATTTGTGAAGTGGAGGAAAAAGTACCTGCCTTTTGTACCTCTTGAAATGGCGTTTAAGTAATCCTTTCATCACTTGATTCCTAAAGTGGTAAGTTCTTGCTTTTTTTCTCAGTTCCTCACCTAGTTTTTTTTTTCTGACTACTTCAAACAGTACACCCCAATAATCAATAATCAATGATCTCCTCTCACCACCTTTGAGAAATTATATATAGCAGGTGGCCATCCATCTATATTTCCAGACATAATGTCTGTCCTAAGCTTTATGTCTCTACCTCATGCACTTGGATGATAGAATGGGCATATCAAATACATGTCTGTAGCTCCACAGCTGCAATTTTTGTCTCTTTCATCACCACTAGCTCATGTCTTTGCATATTCTAATTGCATCACCATATACTAAGTCAACCAAGCCAGGCTCATTTATTTAATTAATATTTATCAAGTACCTAGTATGTACCTAATCTACATTCATCATTTTAATCTCTTGCTGTACAATCAATGGGTGAGTTCTTCCACTTCTCTCCATTCTTTCTGATGTCTCTACCTTTATTTGCTCTTATCTAGATTTCTGGCTCATAACTGGACTCTTTGCATGCAGTTTTGCAACCTTCTTCCAAGGTACTCGCAACCTTATCATCCAATTAACCCCCTAGAACACAGATCTTATTATCAGTCCTCTGTCCAAAGTAATTTTTGGTTTTCTATCCCTTGTATAACCAATTTAAAACTTGTAGCATGATATTCAAATACCTTCATACGACTGAGCATAACTACTTTTCCAGTTTATTGTAGTCTCACACTTCCCCTTGGATATCCCATGTTCTATCCACATGAAACCTTGTCTTCTATGGTTTTCATCATGCAACCTTTGTAATTAAGTCATCCAAGAAATGTTTACTGAGAATCTGCTGTCTGCTCAGTATTCTTTTAGATTCTGAAATTACAGTAGTAAACAAGCTACTCAAGATCCCTGACTCCTTGAACGTGTAATATAGAAAACAAACAACAAATAAGTTTAATACATATATGTTTTTCTACAAAGAAGTATTTGAGAAGTGCTCTGAAGTAAAGTATGTGATACAATGGAAAGTGAAGAGGTCAGGGAGGGAGGTGATTTTTGACTGGGTGGTCAGGAAAGCTGTTTCTAAGAAAATGACATTTGCTGGGTGTGGTGGCTCGAGCCTGTAATCCCAGCACTTTGGGAGGCCGAGACAAGAGTTTTGCCTGAGCTCAGGGGTTCGAGACCAGCCTTGAAACTTGGTGAGACCTCATCTCTACACTAAATCAAAAAATAAGCCATGTGTGGTAGCTCACACCTGTAGTTCCAGCTTCTTGGAAGGCTGAGGTGGAAGGATCGCCTGAGCCCAGAAGGTTGAGGCTCCCGTGGCCATGAGCGTGCCACTGCCCTCCAGCTTAAATGACAGAGTAAGACTCCAACTAAAAAAAAAAAATAGAAGAAAAGAAAATGACACTGAACAGGAAGTCTCAGCCAGTCACACAAAGATCTGGGGCAGTGGAGTGTTTGAGGCAGAGGGAAAAATTAATATCAAGGCTGTAAGGTAGGAAAAAGCTTGGTGTGTCTGAAGAACACGTGTCCTACATGATTGGGCTTCAGCTTGCCTCTTTGACCTCATCTGCCATCACTTTCTGTATCGTGCATGTACTTCAGCCACACTTCTCATCTCGATGTTCAAGCCTCTATTGTAATGTTAGTCTGGCTCCTTCTTCTACTAAATATTCAGTTCCTTGAGAGCAGTGACTTTTCTCTTCATACTTATTCCCCAGTCTGACACATAGTAGGGCCCAGGAAATGTTTCCTGGCTGACAACATAATGCATCTCACAGTGCTTTGTAAGTCAGAAAGTCTATACTTCAGTGAGATTTCTTTTCAAGTCAGAATTGTTTCATAAATGCAGTTGAGTGGGATATTTTTGACTATTTCTATGAAAACAAAAATCAAGGGTACAAGTAAGGCCATTTTTCAATCAGTGAACATTTATTTGAACACCTGCTGTGTGTCAGGGTCCCTTCTCTTGGCAATACAAGGATGAATGAATAACATGTTCTAATTTACAACTCACTGAACCCCAGGAGTTTAGTCAATTGAAGGAGTCACAATTCAAGGTTGTAAGTAAAGTTTAAGTAAGATATAATGGAATATACCAAAATCCAAGTTTCTTAAGATGTGTTTTCTTTTTCTCCTTTTGAATAAGGGCCCCCAAAAAATGTAATACAAAAGTTATGAGCTCATGTGCAGTAAAGTGACATGTTGATAAATATTTACAATAATGGGAAGAAAAGAGATACTATGTATTTGTTTATTGTCCAAATATTCATGATGGTTCTTCATAGTTTCTAGGCATAATTTCTTTTTTTTAACATATTTTTTATTTTTAAATTGTGGGGCACAGTTAAGGGTTAGGTATACAAATATGCATTGTGCAGGTACCCTTGTTGATGAGGTGTGCCCCCCCATCCCCAGACAGATATCGACTACCGTTAATCCCACCTCTCTTCCCCCCCTGCCCCCCGCATAGTTTCCTGCCACTGTCAATCCTTTTCTTATAGTATTACGATAGTTATTCAAGGACTACTTATGAGTGAGAACATGTGATACTCGGATCTTTGTTTCTGTGAGAGATCACTCAGTATTATAAATTCCAGTTCCATCCATGCTGCAAAATTCATGATTTTGTTCTTTTTTATGGCTGCGTAATATTCCATTGTGTATATGTACCACATTTTATGTTTAGGATAGGCACCATTTCTTCAAATTCTTTCCTTCCAAATGAACCGTTCCTGCCTAATTTCATAACTCCCACTGAGAGAAAAAAATGACAATGTTGTTATTATTCATCATGCTGTGGCTGTTTAGAAGCTATTTGTATTGAATCAGTGTGGACCTCTGGCCTCTGCCACTTCCTAATACTACTAACTTACTTTTGGTTATGTCATTACTCATGACACTGCATCACCCATCATGTTGCTGCCTGTGAATACTGACTTCTGATGACTCTCTTAGATGGTGCTGTGGTTTGAACATGGCACCCAAAGTTCATGTGTTGGAAATGTAATCCCCAATGCAACAGTGTTGGGAGGTAGGGCTGGCCTAATGAGAGGCAGAAACCTCATACATGGATTAATATCATTCTCTTGGGAATGGGTTCGTTATCTCAAGAGTGTGTTTGTTATAAAAGCAAATTTGGCCCTCTCTTGCTCTCTCCCTTTCTCATAGCCTCTTGCCCTTCTGCCATAGGATGACACAGCAAGAAGGCCCTTGCCAGATGCTGGTACATTGATATTGGACTTCCTAACCTCTAGAACTATAAGAAATACGTTCCTTTTCTTTATAAGTTACCTAGTCTGTGACATTCTGTAATAGCAATACAAAATAGACTAAGATAGATTGTGATTTCTTAATGATCACTGCAAATGCAAGTCTTACCTATAGTATCCAGGACAATACGAATGATAATTAATTTTTTAGTCAAGTTAAGTTCACCATTCAGAATTTTATAAGGTAAAATGTATAAGAATAACCTCTTCCAACACTCATCTCTTAAACTCTGTAGACAATACACTGTATTCCTAGAATGAGATCTCTGTCAATGTTGATTGTATACTGGCCTTCCACACACTCCCACCAGTGGAGTGGATAGATGACGACCTCACTGACAAACTAAAAGGAGTGTTCCTATTTATGCCAAGAATGTCTATTCCTTGTCTGTCATGACTTCAGACTGATCCAAGAAAGTACAACATTAATCCATCAATCAGAGGCAAGAGAGGGCATCAACCAGAGGGGCCCATAGACTTTATGGAGCAACAGTTTCAAAAACCCCACGGACTGCCTGTCATGAAGCCTTTGGAAGAGGCAAGGTGACTGCTATCAGTCCCAGCAGTAGGGGGTATTCAGGGTAGAGGATACCTACTACCACCCACCCCCATCACCCATGGATATACTATGTGAACCAAAGGTAGCAACTCAGAATAAGGATAGCCAGCACACACCAGGCCCATACACTAAGCTCAAGCCTAAGAGTTGGCAGTGACCACTAGGTGGCCCAAAGTCCTGAACTCATTCTTTGTTTGATATGAGTGAGTCACTCAAAATCAGCATGTCAACACCACTCTAGTGGCCCAATCTTATGCCATCCAGTGAAAGAAATATCGTGCCAATCAGCAAGAGTGATCAGTCAGTCTGTTCTCTTAGAATAGGGGCTTAGCCCCAAGAATATGAGATAATTTCATAGGTGTGAGTTATGTAGTTCCTTGCATCTTGCCAACCCTCTATGAGGGTAGACTATCCAAGAGGGCTCTGAGGAGGGGTTACTGGGGTCTTGGTTTAGGCTTGGAGCTCCCTGCCTAGGCTGTCATTGCTGTCTGCACCAATTTCAGGAATCTGAATGGAGGTTAGAAACTTTTCAGAAGAGACTCCAAAGTGTATACCCCAAGGGTAGTTGTATCTGGAGAGTTGTTTCAGTGTTCCATTATTCTTCTTTATATGTAAACTTGTGTCTCTCAGCCTTGACTTTACGTTACCATCCTTTGGAAAGCCTGTGAAAAAGAGCCTGGAAACTACTCTTAGAGATTCTGATTTTTAGTAGACCAGGATTGGGATTGGGCATAAGAATATTTTAAATGCCTCCCAGTTAATTATAATGTGCCACCACTTTTGAAAATTGGTAACATAGATGAGACCTCATTGGATCTTAGAAGGAAAGTGCCTCTGGGGTAACAGGACTGCCTTGAAGGTATGTGAGGAATGCTGCTTTCTGGGGAGAAAGAATTGCTCCATACTGAAGTAAATGCCTTATAAATATTTGCTAAGGAAAAGGACACTGAAATATTTGCCCAGTTCAGGATGTTTAATACATAATTGTTATAGATCTTCTATGACAAAGGCAGGCTCTCTTACCCTAATAGTTAACATTTTATTGACAGAAGTAGACACATGAACAGGCTGTTTCAAAGTGATGTAGTGGGTACTCTAACTGAGGTAAAAGCAAGAGTGACAGGAGAACTTAACTAAGTTTGGGGGCTTGGAGGATATTGAAAGATGAATAGATATATAATTAGCAAATATTTTTTCCCATTCTGTGGATTGTCTTTCCACTCTCTTGATCGTTTCTTTTGCTGTGCAAAAACATTTCAGCTTGATAGATATTTATCTATCTTACCTTTTATGGCATACTCTTTCAGGGTTATGATCAAGAATTAGTTACCTATTCTAATGTGTGTAAGGATGTCTCCTGAATTGTCTTCTAAGATTCTTATAGTTGTTTAGGTCTTTGATCCATTTAGAGGTGATTTTTGTATATGGCAATAAGTGGGGGTCCTGTTTCACTCTTCTGCATGTGGTCAGCCAGTTTTCCCAGCACCATTTGCTGAATAAGGTCTCCTTTCCCCAATGGTTGTTACTGATGACTCTGTATATCTGACAACAGCCTAACATCCAGGATTCCTTTTTTTTTTTTTTCTTTTTCTTTTTTTTTTAACATTCAGGATTTCAAGGAACTCAAATGAGCCAAAGGAAAAAAGTAAACAACTCTATTAAAAAGTGGGCAAAGGACATGAATAGACACTTCTCAAAAGAAGAAGCAGCTAACAGATACATGAAAAAAATGCTGTCTCATTAATCTTCAGAGAAATGCAAATAAAAACCACACTGAGATACCACCTTACCCCAGTAAGGATGGTCATCATTAATAAATAAAAAAACAAGAGATGCTGGCACAGAGCAGAGAAAAGGGGAGGCTTATTACACTGCTGTTGGGAGTGCAAAGTAGTCCAACCTCTATGGAAAATAGTATGGCACTATCTAAGGGAACTAGAGATTGACTTTCTACACAATCCAGCGATCACCCTCCTGGGAATATACCCGAGGAGCACAGATCGTTCTACAAAAGAGATACCTGCACATACAAGTTCATTGCCGCACTATTCACAATAGTAAAAACATGGAACCAACCGCTACTTCCCATCAAAGGTGGACAGGATAAAGAAAATGTGGTACATATACATGATGGAATACTATGAAGTCATAAAGAAAGACAAAATCATGAACTTCTCAGCAAATTGGATGGAATTAAAGACAATCATTCTTGGTGATCTGTCACAGAAACGAAGAACCGAGTACCACATGTTGTCACTCATAAGTGGGACCTGAACATTACTAAAAATATCACAGGGAAGGGATTGGCAATCATGGGACACTGCCAGGAGAAGGATGAAGGGGTGGGCACACAACAACATAAACGGCACCTGATCCTAAACCAGGGAATGCGAGGTCCAGCTGGAGGCCCAAACTTTACCTTATGTACCTAATCCTGATTTGT
The DNA here is from genome assembly GCA_963574415.1 of Tarsius wallacei. Classification (NCBI taxonomy): domain Eukaryota; kingdom Metazoa; phylum Chordata; class Mammalia; order Primates; family Tarsiidae; genus Tarsius; species Tarsius wallacei. The sequence goes on from CAUYQG010177064.1 coordinate 24,793, forward strand.
CCCCGCATCTTTAAAATAAAGTATATTTTAAAAAGAAAAATGAATCGAATGTGGTCAAATGAAGTGCTGTGCTCTAGGCACAGGTTTCTCTACTAGCAAATGTGGATTCCTAGCAAAGCATGGTGTGTTTCTAGTACCTCAAACAATTTGTGGAGACTAGAGTATCCAATGTGAGAAAGCAGTGGAGAGAGATGAGGCTAAAGAAGTGTGTGGGTCATAGGCTGCAGTGGGTAGTGATTACTATGCCAAAGCTTGAATGGAGCTTGAGGCAACAGAAAGCTATTAAACAGTCTATTGACTAGAGTACCATGGTTGGATTTGCATTTTGGATGGAAGAGGGGATTGGAGCTAAGTAAGAAGAGATTTCAGGGGACAGCCTGGAAGCAGAGAGACCTGTTAGAAGAGCCCTGCAAAAGTCCAGGTGACAAATAATAAAGACCTGAACTAGAGCTATGTTAGTGAGAATAGTGATAGTCTAGAGAGGTTTGAGGCATTTTTTGGAGGGAAACTTCAGGTTTCAGCGCGGGACTGGTTGAATGGTGAGAAAAAAAAGATTCTACAGGGATCAATGTTTTAGATGGAGCAACAGGATTTCTGTAGCTGTAGGAGCACAGGAAGAAGAACATCTTCTAAAGGGGCATTAGTCCTGTGGTTTCGAGGTGCTTCTAGGGCTCTCAGTTGGTTTCTATATAGACCTTCAAATGTAGGCTCTGGTGTGTGAGGAAGATGTGGAGATTCAATACTTTGACTTTTGTAGCTCTCTCAAACTCAGTAGCTGGTGAGGAAAGTAAGAGTGAGAAATCCATTTCCTGAGAGAATTTTTTTCCATCAAATTCCTTAGCACAAGAGAAAAAATAATTCACCTCATAATTCTTTATAAGCTCTCATCATGCTGTTATGGCTAATCAAGACAAAATTTTTTCTTTTATTTCTATTTGCCTGTGCATTTTTTCCCCAAGTACTATTTAAGAGGGAAACATGGTTTCCAAGGCCAGTTTAGTAGTACCTTAGCACTTTTCAGTTTTCTCATTAACAAATGGAAAATTCTACCTTTTGCCCATGGTAATTACTTTAAGTTCCTGAAAGTATAATCATTTTGCACATTACACTGAGAATGGAATTCCTGATGAAAATGCTAAGTACTCACATTCCCACTCCCCACAGATTGAAACATTACCCACTTGTTCTTGACAGATCACATATAATTTGCAGTGTGGGAGGAAAGTGAATTAGTTTGGGCTGCAGCAATGCATCAAGAGAAAAATCATCTTTCATTAAAAAAAGATAAATATGAAATAGAAGGGTTTTACAAAAAAACACACAAAATGTTTTAGCTTTTGATTAAAACTCTAAAAAAGGAAATAGTTTCTATTGCAGAAGAAGAAATGGATAATGTAATATCTGTTAGAGTGAAAAAAAAATCACAGGATAAATTAAAACTCAAGGAAGACAAAATAAGAACGCTGCTCTTGACAAACATGTATTAACAACCACACGATGTATAAGGCACTGTATTAGACACTGAAATGAGGAGACATGTGGCACGAAGCCTACCCATCAGTTGTCAGCTAGGCACTTTTTTCTGGGTTGATGCCATTTGTATCTCTCGTTCATATCTTTACCTATTTTACCTTACATTTGCTTGTTTATAATTTTTATTGATTTGTAAGAGCTCTTCTTATATTAGGAATAGGAAACTCTTAATAGTTATACATCATGTATATATGTTCATTTATGAATAGTAAATATTCTCTTCTGGTCTTTTACATTTTTATAATGTCATCTACTGACAGAAAATGTAATGTTATGTGTAGGTAGTAAAATATACGTACTGTTTTTTTTCTTTTATGGTTTTGGGGTATTTGTCATGCTAAAGAAGTATGGTAAGTACCCCATCTAAGTATTATAAAGAATATTGTCCTGTAACGCATCCTAAGACTTTTATAGGTCTCCTTTTATCCAGTTAGATTTTACAAATAACCTCTTTATTCATGGGTAACACACATACAGAAAGGTGCACAAATCATAAACGAAAGCTGTATAAATTGTTTCTAGTCTACTTTTTTTCAGAAGTTTTAAAATATATACCCTTTTAACATATTAAACAAAGGAGTAGTACACAGTCTGTACAATTTACCCCTTAATGTGTACCACTCAATGGTTTTAATATAAGTTTATAAAGTTGCATAACCTCCATCACAGTGTTAGAACATTTTCATCATCCCAAAGAGAAACCCCTCCCCATTAGCAGTCACTTTCCATTTTCCATCACCCACTCCCCCCACCCCCCAGCCTCTGGCAAACCACTCATCTATTTTCTGTCTCTAAAAAGTTGCCTATTCACTCCAGATAACTTTTTTGTTTGTTTGTTTGTTTTTTGAGTTGGAGTCTCACTCTGTTGCACAGACTGGAGTGCAGTGGCCGTTCCCGGCCACCGCAGCCTCGACCTGCTGGGCTTCGGCGATCCTTCCGCCTCAGTCTTCCAAGTAGCTGGAACTACACGCACGCACCATCATGCCTGGCTAATTTTTTTATTTATTGTAGAGATGAGGTCTCACCAAGTTGCCCAGGCGGGTCTCGAACCTGCGGGCTCAGGCAATCTACTCACCTCAGTCTCCCAAGGTGCGGGATTACAGGCTGAGCCACCGAGCCCGGCCAGATAACTTTTTAATCCATGTGAAATTTATTTAATCCATGTGAAGTTTATTTAATCCATGTGAAATTTATTTTTGTGTGTGGAAAAAAATTATCAGTTTCCAATAATAGTTGGAATTGAGTAAACAAATGAATTAATAAATAGCCCAGGCTGGACATGGCTGCTTCTGCCTATAATCCCAGCACTTCTGAAGGCCAAGATGGGAGAATTGCTTGAGACCAAGAGTTTGAGACCAACTTGGGCAACATAACGAAATACTGTCTCTGCAAAAATATTTTTAAAAAAATACCTGGGTGTGGTGGCATGTACCTGTGTTCCCAACTACTCAGAAGCCTGAGGTGGAAGAATGGCCTGAGTCCAGAAGTTCAAGGCTGCAGTGAGCTATGATTGTACCGCTGCACTTCAGCCTGTGTAACAGAGCAAAATCTTGTCTCTAAAGTTTTTTTTTTTTTTTTTTTAAAGGAAGGAAAGAAGAAGGAAAGATTAAAAAAAAAAAAGAGCCGGGCATGGTGGTTCACACCTGTAGTCCCAGCACTTTGGGAGGCCGGGGCAAGAGGATTGCCTGAGTCCAGGGGTTCGAGACCAGCCTGGGCAACATGGCAAGACCTCGTCTCTACAATAAATCAAAAAATTAGCCAGGCATGATGGCGCAAGGCTGTAGGTTCAGCTACTTGGAAGGCTGAGGTGGAAGATCACCTGAGCCCAGCAGGTGAGGCTGTGGCTAAGTTGCATCTTCTCCTCAATTCTAAGAGACAGTCGCTATTGATATCAGTCCCTTCTACTAATGGAAGAACCAAGCAGTTAAGTGACTTATTCACAGTCACAGAGCTAGTGAAGGTGGAGCCATGAGGGGAACCCTGCTATGGTCTGGCTCTGGGGCTCACTCTTCACCACTGTGCTAGACTGCCTTTTCCACCCTCCAGAGAGAGCAATTCAAATGCATAAGAAGCATTAGGCTTCTTAAGTAACTATGTAACCTCATCTTGTGTCCCTGACAAAGTATAAATGGCATCACATTTAGGTAGGCGTAAAACTTGTGACTCTAATCAACCTTGATTTTATTATTCACACCTGTTTTCTTTAAAAACAACAACAACAACAACAACAGGCAAATCTCATTGATACAAGTCTTGGTCTATACAGTAAGTGCCTTTACCATGCCTACTTTTCCCTAGGCCACAGCAACTGGGAATATTCCAGACCAAGGTTGCTCCAACCCTGGTCCTGAAGTAACAATGACAGCATCAGTGGGAAAGAATGCAGCTAGCCCAAAATGAACTTGTAGTGAGAGTTGTTTTAAAGCACTAAGGTTTGTTTGTTTGTTTGTTTGTTGCTATTGCAGTGTAACTTTGCCTTCCTTGACAGAGACACCTTCTGAGCTTTTTGCTTCAACACTAAATTGACCCAAATAACTCTGCTTTGTGACTCTTCTGTATCCTTTCAATGTTGCAAGTCATTCAATGTGTCCTCTTTTATTGCTTTCATATTTATTCGCTTTTTATGCAAATTGATAAGGGCCCAAGAGTGGATCTGACTATCCATGTAAGTCAAATACAAAGGCTTTACTGGAATTTTTTAGAACTTAGAAACCTCTGTCTACTTATATTCAGATTTCTAACTGGATTTTAGATGGCTGATTGCTGGAAGTCTACCTCCATCTATGTGTGCCTGATGTGTTAGTCGAGATTCTTTGATTACTTGAGACAGAAAACTTTCTACAGTATGCAGCCACCAAGTGGGTCCCTAATGTTGTCTACCACCTGTTATATACCCCCTCATATAGTCCTTTTCCATAATATACCAGTATTTAGTCTGTGTGTCAAATAGCATATCGCAGAAATGATAGTATGTCGCTTCTGGAACTAGGTTGTTAAAGACTGTGGCTTGTATTTTGGTCCTCCTCTCCCCAAGAAAACAGCCGGCAAGGACCTGAGGCCTGCTGTAGGCATGTGAAGGAGCTTAGAATTAGACTCTCCAGCTCCAATCAAGCCTTGAAATGACTGGAGACCCAGTCAACAGCATAGCTTAGCTGTAACCTTGTGAGAGAACTTGAGTCAGAACTAATCTGCTAAATGACACTGTATCCTGATCTTTAGAAACTGTGTGAGATAATAAACATTATTGTTTTAATCTGCTACATTTTGAGATAATTTGTTACACAGCAATAGATAACTAGTACACTGGCTGTAAGCCACTTAAAAATGGAAATTTACTGTGAGAAATTAAAGAAATCTCACAGAATCTAATTTTAGAAAATACAGTCAAGCTTCCCCCAGAAGTGGAAATTACCACTCAACGAAGTTCAGTTAGCAACTCCTTCTGGCTCTGGCTGTTTGGAATGGCATGGCCTTTTGTGTCTGCTAGGTACTATTTCCCGCTCCTCATGCTGTTTATTTCTCTTTGTTCTTGCTTTCCAAGAACATTGGTTTGTGCATGGTGTGGGGTTACCACAGAGATATGACTGTTCTGACTCCACATGCTCTTACTCCAGTGCCCTGCACAGTCTCTCTCAATCCCTGGGTTCCACTACATGTGCTCAGGAGAGAATCTAATCAACCCAGCTTGGAACAGATTGTCTCTTGTGGCAATCAGCTGTGACAAGGGATCAGGTCACTAGGTACCAAGGGTTTCCTTTGCCCAGACTGAGAATGGGTAGATTATTCTAGAACAGGAAATTGTCATGGCAGGCAAATTGATTACCATTTGTCCAGAACACTGATAAATTATTTATTAGCAAAAAATGAAACACATTGGAGCTTGACTTCCATTTTTTATAAAAGACAGAATTCTTTTGGGAAGTAAATAGTAGGCCTTAATTTATCTGCTTGCTAAGTTTGTTTTTCCACTTCCAGCATTCGTGAAGGAAGAACACACCTGCAATTTTATGCACCAATTACTATGTTAGATAATGCTCTAGCCAGGGGAACTGACCTCCTGGGGAAGAACCCCATTTCTATGTGGATGCTTAAGTTGGCAAAACATGAAGAAGTCAGTTAGTAAAAAATTTATGTCCTGAAAGGCAAAATAATGCAGTCAATAGTAAGGATGTTACGTTACGTTCAGATGGACCTGAGCTCCTAGTTTGCACCCTCATTTATAAATGAATGAATTTGGACTTCTCTGAGCCTTAGTCTCCTCTTGGTAAAATGGGCATAATCTCTATCTTACAGGGTTTTTGTTAGAATTACATGCACTGACATACACTGTATACATACTACATACATAATGAATGCATCTGACGTACATTAAAAGCTCAAGAAAAGCTAGGTCTTTACTATGATTGATAAATATATTTCAGCATATACATATTCACATATATATATAATAATTTATTGTATACATAAGGAAATGTTAACAATACTCAGTGCCTGCTATTTTTGCCTTGAATATTTAGGACTGGTCTTGAGAAAAATAAGTGAGTCCTACATTCTGTCCTCAGTTCAAAATTTCAGTGATTCTGAAAAGTAGCAGGTCAGGTTGGAACACCTATTGGAAGCAGGTCATACACTGGATCAGACATGTTGAAACAAAATGGGCAATGCCCTTGAGGTTCATGTGAGCCCCAGCAAGGACTTGGCCTTTCCTTCTGCTGCTTGTCTAAATGCATCATCTTTTTAGGGAACTTTCAAATGCCACCTCTAGCACATTCTCTCTCAAATTCTTCCCAGTTTTAAGTGTGCCAAAGAGAAGTGGCGCTTTGGGACTTGTCTCTGCTTTTCTTTGCAGTGAGTAGAATTGCAGCAACTACTACATACGTGGTTAGAAGGCAGCCTGCCATGTTATAGTAAAAAGATAAAGGGTTTAGAGTCTATTTGAGTTCTAGCCTGAGCACATCATCTGTGTTAAAATTTGAACATTTTAGTGAATCTTTACAAATGTCCTCATCTGTAAAAGGAAATGATAATCTCTACCTTGACAGGTAATTGTGATGATTGGAAATCATAGCACAGTGTTGATGCCTAGTTAACATTCAATAAATATAGCTAGTAGTTTTTATTTTATTTAGTCATATCACTTTATTATTAGAATAATTATGGAAAGCTGATATTGTCCCACCGGAAGCAAGGTTCTAGGCACTAAAGTTACAGACATCAGGAACAAAAAGGCAAAGTCCATGGTCATGTGGATTTTACAGTTTAAGTACTGGAAGACACAATAAACAAGCACATGTCAGGTGGTGACAAGTGTAATAAAAGAGGATACAATGCAGTGAGGGATAGGGCTGCTATTTTATAGAGAGCTCTCTAGTAAGCTACCACATGAGCAAACACAGGAAGGAGCAGCAGGAATCACTCAGGTGGTTATTAGGGAATAGAAACTTCAGGTAGAGGAATTGTGAGTTCAAATACCTTAGAGTGGAAACAGTCTTGGGGTGGAGCAATAACAAGAGAAATAGTGTGGCTGGGATGGAGAAAGAGGGCAAATGTGAAAGGAAGAGAGAGAGAGAGAGAGAGAGAAAGAGAGAGAGAGAAAGAAAGATGGCAGGAATTATGTCACCTAGGGCCTGTCAAATAAAAAACAAATCCGGACTTGGTAAAGAGAGATCTATCCATGATGATTATTGCAAGAGTAAAACGGATGATTGTGCTAGGGAGAATGTTCTGCAAGTGTCTCAAGGGCTAGACCTACAGGGGATTTTGTTTAAGGGGGGGAGTAGACAAAGCTAGAAAAAAAATCAGGTGTGGGGAATGGGATGAAGGCATGGTATGATCAGACCGTAGTTCAGGGTATATTTTACCCTGAGGCCAGCCTGTTCTCAGGAGGAGCTGTGTGCTGGTGCAGGCTGAGGGTGGGCCAAAGTTCAGGGGCCTAGAGGAACAACAGAGAAGCACAACCAAATTTCAACTAACAAGAATGTTGCACTGATTGATTAGTGGGGCAAGCAGTTCAGCTAATCACTGTGATGAGGAAAAAATAGAATTTTGGAGGATCTATGCCCAGTCTTGTCATGGGTAAACAAGGAAGGTGGGGTATCCATGAGTCTTATCTGAATAACTTGGGAAAGATGGTTCTTTGCAGCTCTTTTCTGGAACAAAGCATGGAAGCACTTCTTAACCTTCACTGTTTTCCAGGATCACAAGGCTTGGGTAAAATTCAACATTGTTGGGCATTTGGATCACTTTCTGGGTAAGAAATGAAATGAATGATATGTGCCCAATCAAAGCATTGCCTGTGATTTCAGCTTGTCATTCTAAGAGTCAGCAGTTAACCCCACTCAAAGAATGTGCAGGTGCCTATCTTCACATCCTTCCCACTTAGATCCCCACTGTCTACCTTCTCTTCTCACCAATCCATGGAGAGCTAATCCACTTCTACTAGGGTCAGCAATAAGCTTCATATCTCTAGAGTCTGCCACATCATGTTAACTGTTGGGTTACCCACTAGATTTGGAGTAGGTTGAGGAGGGCTTAGCCCTGGGCCTGGCATCCATTCAGTTCCCCAAATGCCATAAAATGAGCACATTTTCTGGTCTATCTAGGATTCACTCAATTTCTTCCTCACGTAGTCACATGATTCACCAAATTCAAACGCTGGCTTTTTAGCATGAAGAGGCATGATTGATGGGAAAAATCACAAGAAAGCTATTTTTATTGCCATAAGTAATGTCCTATGGGATCAGCAAACTATGGCCAGTGGACCAAATCAGTCCAATGACTGTTTTTGTAAATAAAATTTTATTAGAATGTAACCACACTCACTTATTTAAGTATCATCTATGGCTGCTTTTGCACGATACTGGTAGAACTGAGTAGCTGCGACAGTGATCATGTGGCCTATGAAGCCTAAGTATTTATCATCTGGCCCTTCAACAGAAAAGCAGCTGACTGCTGTCTCAAGGGTTGGCTGCTTGTGTGGTTGCTTGCTTGCATCGTATATACTAAGAAGAACTTTATTACATAAATGTCAAGAGACTATTTCTTGTTTTGATTAAGACTGCCAGAGATTGCCATTACCTAGTCCTTTTAAGGGTTAGAATAATTTTTTCCTGCTGTAAGAATTTTTTAAACTCTCCAATATCAACCTTGCATCTGTCTTGGTTAACTCCCACCTAATTTCACTTTTATTGGTGAACTCTGCTCTTTTCATAGAACTTTGCATTCCTTTCAGTCTCTCCTGAGAGCTCTCTTTCAGTGAAAGCACTGTGAGTCTTTTAGTATCTCTGGTATCCCATAGGTAATGCTGGTTTGGAGGGCATTATCCTAGCGTTGTTTTGCAAAATAAAACACTCTTCTGTTGAAGGCCTTAATCTTTTCTGCTTTTTTATTACCCAACCCAGTCATCTTTTATGAAATTCTTTTTTGCAGCTTATTGTAACATCAAGACTTTTTAATTTCATTTTGTTTATGATTACAAATGCAAGGTACAGATTTTGTAGAAGCCATAAAAAATACAGAAAGGTATTTAAAAAAAACAAAATGCCATGCTAATAATTTGGCATATCTTATTGCCACATTTTTTAAAAATATATTTTAAAAAAGTTAGTGTCATTGCAAAGACAGGTTAATATTTAATATTTCTATTTTGATATTTCAAGATTTCCTATTTTAATATTTCAAAATTTCCTATTTTAATATTTCAAGCATTTTCCCATATTACTAATATTTTGGTAAAATAATTTTAGTGATTGCATAAAATTCCATGCCAGAATATGCTAAAATTTATTTATTAATTTCCCTAATAATAACATTCAGATCGCTTCTTTTCATTGTTTTCTATAATAAATAACCTAATAAGAAACATTTGTATATAAATTCTGCCCTTATGTGTGTTATTTCTTTGCAACAGGTTTCTAGAAATAGAATTACTTGGTCAAATGGTAGAAATATTCTTAACACTTTAAATAAACTAGCACTTATGCTAATAGCTTTCCTGAAAGTATGTTTCAAATATTCTCCTTTAATTTTTACTTTTCTTTACCTCTTAAAAGTTATCTTGTTTTAATTCATATTTAGTTGACTAATAATATCTAACATATGTTTATGTGCTTGTTACACATTTATTCTTCATTCTCTATAGTATTTCCATGGTAACTTCTCTATACTTAAAGTCAAAGGGTCAGGGTTCCAGGCCTGGCTCAAACATTTTCAATTTGATTTGGGAAATCACCTTGTCTTTCTAAACCTCAGCTTTCTCATCAGTAAAATGGAAATAGTTAAATAAGTATCACAGTCTTGTTATGATGATCAAAAGTGCCAAGCACTTGAAAACTTTGACACATGAATTGAGAGGGTAAGAAAGCTATCTGATCCTCTAAGGTTTCTCATGTCTTTGTTTGAGTTTAAGTGTGGAATTTTGTTTTTACATGGAATGCAAAAGTAACAAAAGGAAACAAATAACAACTGAAATTAACAAACTACCATGATTACATGGTAATCATAACAAAAAAACTCAGCCTACAGATGTGAGAGTATATTACATGTATAAGTGGCATGCTAAGTTGTAGAACACAGAGATGAATGGAGGATGCAGCCACACACTGGGACTGTGGCCTGGGTTCTGGCCAGCCTTGGGCATAAAAGCAATACTGCCTACCCTTTAATTACCAGATAGCCAATATGTTTATTATTACCCTGGGTCAGCCTTACCTGTTCCACTGTCTCCCTAAGCCTCCTGCCACGTGCATGGAGAGGTTCTGTGCCTTCCCATCAATTTGAGAGATGACTATTATGAGGATAGCTCAGTCTGCCTTGCTACTACCCTCTCTGTTCTTGTTCAAACATCACTTTTGGTCTCTGCCATTGTACCTTGTCATCCTATCTCTCTGCCCCTGACGAAGATAGCTTCTCTTCCTTCATTTCACAATACATCACTGCCACACGGCCGTTGTATAACAGACTTTAACTTAGGGAAAATTGAAAGAGAGATCTTGGTACTTCTGAGCACATGCAACACTTAAAATTTTATAGGAGACATCATTAATATTTCCTGACCCATCCCTGCTCAGTTGAAATTTCTCCCTGTTGTCTTTCTATTTAACATCTGACTTCTCAGATGTTGACAGGTTTCTCTTTTTGTCTCTTCAGAGCATGATTTCTCAATCATGGCACCATTGACATTTTGGGCAGGATAATTCTTTGGTGTAGGGCACTGTCCTGTGTACTGTAGAATGTTTTGCATCCCCGGCCTCAGCCCACTAGATTCCAGCAACACCCTCCTCCCCAGTTGTGGTTACCAAACAAAAATGTCTCCAGATGTCCCTGAGGGAAAACCATCCCTGGTTGAGAACCATTGCTGTAGAATTATCTTCCCTTATGTCTCTCTTTTTTCATCTTGGATCCCCAAACTTCTTTCTCTCCCATACATCAAAAGAAGACTCAAAATTTTATTTCTTTGTTAAGTTGGGCAAATAAATTTTAAACTTTGATCTCATATTAGGCTCCTGGCCTGCCTTTGTGGATCTAAAGGAACTTCATTGAGGTGTTCATCTTGACTAGACACAAAAGTCATCTGTTGAGTCTTCATCTGTAGCAATGCAAAAATATGTGAGTTTTGAAATTATGATTCTTTTCTTTAACTTATCCTAACCAAATTAATGATGAGAGGTCCTTATCCACCCTGCCAAGTTCATGATGTATATGTGTGTGCTTCTATTCTTACTTTTTCTTCTGAGTACTAAATGAATGGACTGACTTAAAGGTTTCTAACAATCTTTCCACCATCACTATGCTCTAACTGAAATTCAAATTTTGATTGGAGATTTGCTAATTTAGGGAACATTTACTAAGCATGTAAAAGCCTCCCATACATAAATTTTTTTATATTCAGGAAATTTTTCCCATGAAATTTCCAGCTACATTTGATATGCTTCAACTAGAGGTCTCTGTGGGCCTTTCTTCCATGGGCCCTGCAGCAGAGTTGCTTTGAAACTTAGAATCTATTTCTCTGTGCACGGTTCTTTATTTTGTTAATGTATTTCTACTGGCAGGAATGATAAAAAATTGAAAGTTGTGAGCTTTAAAAAGTGCACTTTCAGAGTCAGCTGCATGAAACAGAGAAAAGGATGAATCAGTGGCCAAAGCCATAGGATGCTTTTGACAATGTGCAGCTTTCCCCCTTTGTCCTGTGTGAGCTCAGATAGCTGGAGTGGGGCTGCACCTGCAATTCCCTTGGAAAGACCCTCTGGCAATTGAATACATGTCAGGATCTGGGTGGCATTTTCCAGTTCACTTGTATTTGTTCTTTTCTCAATTCCATGCCATTATTCCCACTTACAAAGCTTTCTCTTGCATTGTTATCATTCCATTTCTTCGAAAAGTGAATCTGTGCATTATGGGCTCAATTCTGCCATCTTCTCTCATATGCACTTAGAAGCAATAGGCTCTCTGACAGTCGGGGCAATGCTCTTTAGGAGATGCTACATTTCATGAGCTCTCTGTGTCAAAGCACTCCTCTTTATTCTGCTCAGAGTTTCTAGTGCGGCCCAAGACAGTGACTTAGCTTTTGTTCCCTGTTTCTTTCCTTAAAAATGCAGACAAACGTACCTTCCTTTTCTTCACTGAATAGAGAGTAGGAGGAAAGTAATACTTGTAAGATCAGGGAACAGAGGATGGTTGAAATAGCAATGCTTTCTTTATATTACCTTTGCAGCTTCTTAAGATGAATTATGCATGCTCTGGGTGCCAGCTGCTGGACTAAGTTCTTAATATGCACGATTTCATTTATCATTGCAACATACTACCAAACTCGTTCTATTATCCTTATCCCTATTTTACAGGTCAGGAAGCTAAGGCTTAAGAGACTATGTCTCACATCCCTACAATGGACTACCTACTATTCAGCAATAGAAAGAAGCAAACTACTAATTTGCTTTGCCATAGATGAGACTCAAAAACATTATGCTGAGTAAAAGAAGCCAGATGCAAGAGACCTCATATTGTATGACTCCATTTATGCTAAGTGTCCAGAAAAGGCAAATTTACAGACAGAAAATAGATTAATGGTTGTCTGAAGCTGAGAATGGGAATGAAGATTGACTATAAATGAGCATGAGGGTTTTTACTGGATAGATGAAAATGTTCTAGAACTGATTTATGGTGATGGATGTACTACCTGGTAAAATTACTAAAAATCGTTCACTTGTATATTTGAAATGGATGGATTTTATGATATGTACCTCATATAAATACAACTCAATAATAAAAACAAAAGTAAGATTGAGACAGAGAAGAAGAGGAAGAAGAAGAGGAAAACAAGGAAAGAAAAAGAGAAAAAGAGTGAAGAAGAAAAAAGAACAAAAAGAGAATGGGAAGGAAGGAAGGAAGGAAGGAAGAAAGGAAACAATTCATACTTAGGAAAGAGCAGGACTTGAATCCAAATCCAAATCTGAATTTCTGGAGGTATTAATCTTGATTGTTTCTCTTGATTTGTCTTCCTTTTTTTCTAATTCTAGGGCACTTTTTTTTCTTTTTTTCTTTATTTCTCCTAAACCTAAAGGTATGCAACCTTTTGTCCATGGAGCCTCTTTACTCCAAGCACTATGCTGCTGGAAATCTGCCTACAATGAGATGTGAGCTTCCAGCCTGTTTGGGTTATTATACTGGACTGCTTGCTCGACTCAGTCCTTCTGAATTTTAAGTTTGGCCCTGGTTCCAACTTGGTCTCATTTCCAGGATCTGCAGGCACATTTTGGCTTCCCAAGTTTGTCACTTGGCAATCTCTTAGATGTGGAATGCCCTTGTTTCCTGCCTCCATCTGCCCTTGGCTACTCTGCCCAATTACCTGGCTTTCTGGACATGGATGTGGCCACAGTAGTCCAGGCCAGAACCTCTGTGTGGCCAGCTTAGAACCTCTGGAGTGTGGAGTTTATTCATTTACTAGATCATTCCTATAGTTAACTCATACTCCTCTTTTACATGTTTTCTTTTTCCTTCGGGAGAGCCTACACAGATTTTTTCGCTGGATTATAGACTAATCCATATAAATGCAGACTTCAGTCTGAGAAAGTTAGTCACAAAGTTCATTTCCTCTTTGGAAGATCAAGTTTTTAAGGTTGAAGTTTATTAAATCTGTTATGTTCCTGTGACAGAAGCATAGCTAAACTAATGAACATTCTTCAGGGGCCCTAAGATTTCCCATTTCCACCTGTTAGTCAGAAATCATCTGGTTATAACTGGAAGTACAGCTTAAACATGCTTAAATATAAAAGGAAATTTATTGGTTCACATGACTGAAAGGTCCAGGAAGAGATCTACTTCAGAATGGTTGCATCAGGTATTTGTATAACATTATTGTAGCTAATGTAGATGTAGCTAGCATCTTTCCTTGTACGCCTTGCTTTCCTTGGTGTTGTCTCCATTCAATGCCAGGCATTTCCTTCATGGTGGAAAAAGGCAGAAATGTGCTACTAAACTCAGGGCACTTCAGAAAAATTTCAAGATACTTTGAGGTTGAATCATAAGTCTTTTGATACACAGTTTTCATTTTAATGGCAATTTCTAGGCACATAATCTTATAATAGAAAGGAGTTTTAGGCATTACTGTTCTAATCCTCCCCAGAAAAGAAAACCTATATGCAGAGAAAACATAAACTCAGAGTGATAGCTCAACTCAGTAGCAGACGCTAAGCTTCTATTCAGCTGGTGATATTTACTTCTGATAGCCAATGTGGGTAACAGATGCTCTCAGTATTAGAGAATGGGAGAATGTGCAACCAACTCTGATAGAGTCTGATTTTAGATTTTTAATCTGAGCCACAACCAAATAAATGTGTGGGAATCAAAAAAAGATGTGTACCAGAGATTTAAAACTGACACATGAAACTGAGCTCACGAGTCAGCCAAGGTTCTGGTCTCTGAGAGTGGGTTCAGACATCTCTGGAGACACATCTTTTTTTGATTCCCACACATTTATTTGGTTGTGGCTCAGATTAAAATTCTAAAATCAGACTCTGTCAGAGTTGGTTGCACATTATCATACCAGCCTCCAATGCTGGAGCTCAGCCTTGAAAAGACTTCTGATTTTGCCAATTCTGTAGCTGGTTCTCAAGTAGCATCTTCTCATGGAAGAGCAGTTGCAGAAAGTAGCTGATGTCCTGAGCAGATGGAATGTTCTCCAAATAATACTGAAATTGTCAACATTTTCCAGGTGACAGGTAACAAATCATCTTTAATACTAAGAAAGGGGCAAGCAGGCTAATGTGGCATTCACTATGAGTACCAGTGATTAAGCTGTTTTCATAGCATGGATTTTGACAGCATGCACTATTATTTTAATCCCTGAACCAGCCATTTTAAAAGGGAATGAGAGTATACCTGCTATGTCTTCACTTGTCAAGCTCTTTCCAAAAAATTTGAAAGGATTTAACTTCTTCCACTAGTGGGAGAATTGTGATAAATTTTCAAAATGGTTGGCTATAGATCTTCAATTTGATAGATGACCCTTAATTTTGTATGTCCTAGAAAGTGTTTATTTTCTATAGCAACAGTATTGCATCTGGACTTAATGTTGGCCTCTCATAAGGTTAAACTGAAGGGAGATGAGATGAAGGAGTCTGGTTTTGTTAGCAAAGGTAACACATATGATGAAGACAGTAATTTCCTGGTTGGTATGAAGCAGTGCTAAAGAACGTACCAGGAACGCATTCTCAAACTGATCCTCAGAATGCAAGGATCTGGGCTTTGGGGAAAAGCTCTGTTGATTCCCCTTCCCTTCTGAACTTTTTTGAATTGTATTGGTTTTTAAATGGACAAACACCAGCAAGAATATTTTGTCTAAACAGTATGTGCAACAATGAAAGTAGGATTGGTAACTAATAGTTTGGTTTTTTTTTTTTTCCTTTCTTTTTTTAATGTGTAGGCACATTCTAGTTATTCCAACTACTGGCTATTTGAGTGATATAATAATATCAGATTTATGAAGACTAAAATTTTTTTAAAAAGAAAGTATTTTGTCACCAAATCCTAATATCCTACATTCTTGTCCCTTAGCCAAGCTAGTCTTCTTTCCTATAGAATGGTATTTGCCAGTTGGCTGTAGTTCCAGAGGTTGATGCATCTGGAAGTTGTTTAACTCAGTCTGCCAGGAAAATGGGTAGTGGCTGGCTTATTTGGGACTTTGATTTATAGACTCTTCAATCTACCATGATAGTCCAACAAAGGCTCTACTAAAAAGGTGTCCCTAGCATCTTGGGGCAACTGAATGTCCAGAGGGCTCACAAGTTCATTAGCCCTTAATTCCTCTATCAAGGCCACTGGGATAGGCCTGTTGCCAGGTGGAGCCAGAAGTTGGGAACTCTTGTGATAAAGTGTGTTCTTAAAGAAAAGAAAAGGACTTTGCTTCCTTTCAGTGGTTCTTGGAGAGTGAAAGCATCAAGTTTTGCTCACTAAGCAGGTGACCCTGGCTTGGCATCTTGCCATCAGCAGTGCAGGTGGTGGGGTGGGCTGCAGGGGCAGCCTGGCTGCTCCTGCACACCAGACTCTCTTTGAGCTCTCAGAACCAAAGGAAATTGCTGGTGTGCAGCCATCGGCACGCTGAGCTTCACACTGCTTAACATCCTGTGCTAAAAGGGTGTTCTTTGAAGCAATAACCTTTTAAAATTAGTAGTGCTGTCCCCAAGCAGCAATCGTTTTCTGCTTAGAAATGTCACTCTTCAACTTTAAGTGATTCTGCACTTTTAATGATAAAAGGCACAAAGCTGCCAAAGCACACACACGCACACACACAAAGAAATAAAAGAATAAAGCAAAATTTAAAAAGAAGTAACTAAAAAGACACCATTCTTAATTTAGGTGAAGGCTTTTCTAGGAAGAAGGCTGAGTTTCCTGGTGGGAGTTCCCTGGGGAGAGTCCTGGTGTGGGCGGGTTGCACAGAGCTCCCAAGAGAGAGGCAGCAGCACCGGGGTGCTGAGGGCCAACCCCACATTGCATGGACAGGCGCCTGCTTGTTCCCAGGGGACTTGGAGGACACTCCAAAAAGCTGCAGAAGGTGTTTCATTTGTCTCTAAATTCCTACTGGATGTAGATTTTAGGGTCATGCATGGCTAAGGATTGGGGAGACTTTATTCTCCTTGCCAGATTGTAGATTAATAAATTCTCTTTAAAATGTGGTACGTGAAAGACTCACAATTGAGAGACAAACATCAATCAGGTAGATTTTCAAAATACCATAAAATATTGATCATCTACTACATGTACTATTTCTTCGGCTCTACGCTGATGACTGGATTAACTACCAGTCTTTAGTTATTTCTGGCAATAGAGTAGAACTAAGGATGTAAGACAGGATGGATCTTGGGAAGGATGACAAAACTAGACCCATCTGAGATCTAACTCAGTGGACATGACCCAGCTACTCTTCCTACCCCTTGAGGTGACTGACTTCTCTCTTTCATAGGAGTTGAACAACTGGAATGACAAGGTAGATTTTCTTAATTTTCTAATAGAAATATTTCTGAGGGCAATCCAATAAATACTCTCTTGATCTGCAGAAAGATGTAAAGAGCAAAGGACACCTCGTATTTCTGTTACTTGCTCTTATTTGTTACATCGGTAAACTATCTCTTGGGAAGGGAATGACCCCAGTCTTGAGGGATCATGCTCTCTGAGGATAGCTTATAAAATCTGTGTTTTTCAGTTGAGAGAAGGAGACTTAATGGCAATTGTCTCTTGACTCGATATCTCCAATGTGGAAATGTGGAAGCTATATTTTTAAACTTAAAAAATGTAAGCTGGCTCATGTCACAAGCACATAGTCCCAACTACTCAAGAGACTGAGGTAGACAGATGACTTGAACTCAAGAGTTTGAGACTATAGTGAGCTGTCATCATACCTGTGAATAGCTACTGTATGTTGCCTGGGCAACATAGTGAGACTCCTCTCTATAAAATAAGTAAATATATATATATATATATATATATTTGTCCCTTATATATATATATATATATAAGGGACAAATGTTTGATATTTGAACTTGATTAATCTAATTCTTTTTTTTTTTAGTCTAATCCTGTGGCTTTTCAAACTCTCTACCCTCAAATTGCGTTACTTGCTCCTCAGCAATTGTTAGAATAAGCAGTTTTATTCCACACTGTTTGTTACTTCTTTCTTTGACTGTCATCTTTGTCTAATGCTACCTAAATTTTGTCTTGGTTTAGTGGAGGGAGGGATTTTTTATTGAATTCAGAGATATCTTAACCCATTTGGGCTGCTATAACAAAATACTACAGACAGGATGGCTTAAAAAACAGAAATTTATTTTTCACAGTTCTAGGGGCTTAAACGTCCAAGATCATCAAGGTTTTGTCAGCTTTGGTACCTGATAGGGGACTGCTGTCTTATTTATAGAAGGCACCTTCTGACTGTGTCCTCACATAGCAAAAAGAGAAGGAACTTATCTCAGGGTTCTTTTGTAAGGGCATTATTCCCATTCATGAGGGCACAATCCTCAAGACCTAATCACTTCCCAAAGGCCTCATTTCCTAATGCCATCACTGTGAGTGGGATAGGGGACCAGGATTTCAGGATTTCCATATGTGAATTTTGGAGGGAGATAGACATTCAGATCATAGCAAAAGAGAAACAAACTAATTTAGAATAATGTAGGACAACAAAGTCAACATGGAAAGGGAAATGTTGAGTTTGATAGACCCAGTGTTACAGCCTATTACTATGGGTAATCTCGAATCTCCTATGGTGGGGCTATCTCTTTTGTACATCCTCTCTTTGTATCTAGCACAGTGCCTAGAACATAGTCAATGCTTACTGTTCGGTATGTAAACAAATAAGAATTTCAATGGAATAAATGTTTCTGACTGGATAAGTGAATAGTTTCTAAATCTCTAACTATCCTACAAAGACCAAGCAAAATGAAGTCATGAGGAATCTAATCCTGGCTGGAGGTAAATCATATGTAATGTTGCATAGGAAACCACTCCAAAGTTAGTGACTTAAAACAAATGTCATTTACTTAGCAAATTATTCTTCTAAGTGTTGAAAATTTAAGTGGGTTCACTTGGGCAAGTCATAGGTCTCCCTGGGCTCTCTCAGTGCTCTGCTTTCTCAACTGCAGGCCAGTGAGGTGGCTCTGCTTCTGGGGGTTAGCTGGATGTCAGTAGGGGTTGGTGGTGTTTGGGAGTGACTAAGCCATGTGTTTTTCATCCCCCATAAAGCTTGCTTGTTCGCATGGCAACGACAAGGTTCTGAGAGAATGGGGGGCGGGGGATGTGCAAATCTCTTAAGGTCTAGGCTCAGAACTTCCAGCACAATCTATTAGCCATCCCAGATTCAAAGTGGAATGTAAAAATAGACTTTTACCTCTTAATGGAAGTAGCTACAAACTTACCTTGCAAAACACCATGAAGATAGGAAGAGAAATAATTATGGTTGTTATTTTTTAAACAGCTTTATTGAGATATTATTAACATACATAAACAGCCCATATTTAAAATGCACAATTTGATAAGTGTTGACATGTCTATAGGCCTATAAAACTCTCATCACAATCAAAATTACAGACATACTTTCCCCTACTGGCCAAATTTCCTCATGTACCTTTGTAATCCGTCCCTCCTTCCCCTTTCCCTATCCTCAGGGGACCACTGATCTGCTTTCTGTCACCTTAGATTAGCTTGCATTTTTTAGAATTATATAGATGGAATTAAGGTGTGGGTACTCTTTTTTTGTTTATTTGTTTGCCTTCTTTCCTTAGCATAATTATTTTGAGATTTATTTATGTTGAATTATTTATCTGTAGTTCATTCCTTTCTGTTGCTGAATATTCCATTGTGTAGATAAAAACAGTTTATCCATTCACCTGTTCATGGATTTGGGTTGTTTTTAGTTTTTAGCAACTACAAATAAATCTACTATAAATATACATGTACAAGTCTTCGTACTGACATATGCTTTCATTTCTCTTGGGTAAATACCTTGGAGTGGAGTGACTATATCGTAAAGTAGGCTAATGCTTAAGTTTTTAGGAAACTGACAAACTGTTTTCCAAAGTGGTTGTACCATTTTACATTTCTACTAACAGTGTATGAGAGCTCTAGTTTCTCTAAATTCACAGCTAGAATTTGTAATCTTTAAAATTCTAGCTATTTTAATAAGTATACAGTGATACCTCATTGAGGTTTTGATTTGAATTTATTGCATGATCAAAATTTTTCGTGTGTAGTTATTTGCCACTGGTATATCTTGCTTGGTAAAGTGTCTGTTCAAAACTTTTGCCCATATTTTGCAAATGGGTTGGTTTTCTTATTACTGAATTTAAAAAGAGTTATTTAGACATTCTGGATATAAGTCTCTTTTAAGAAATATAATTTGCAAATATTTTCTCTCAATGTGTGCCCTTTCTTTTTATTATCTTAATTATGTCCTTTGAAGAACAAAAGTTGTAAACTTAGCAGAAATCTAATTTATCACTGTTTTATTTTAAGGATTGTGCTTTTGATGCTGTATCTAAAAACTCTCTTTTAAACCCAAATTTACTTTTTACCTATGTTTTCTAGAAGAAACTTAATAATTTTCATTTTACAAACTTTATACTTTTAAGTGCTATGTTTATCTTGAATTAAGTTTTGTATAGGTATGGGGTATGGATATCTAATTGTTTCAGCATTATTTTTTGCAAAGATGATACTTTTGCTATTGAATTGCTTTTGCATCTTTGTCGAAGCTTGGTTGTCCATATATCTGTAGGCTTTTTAAAAATTCTATGTTGTTCCATTGATGTCTTTGTTTGTCTTTATGCTAATACCACACTGTCTTTCTTAGTAGACCTTTAGGATTTGACTTCACATCAGTTATTGTTAGTACTTCAACTTCAATTTCATTCCTTTTCAAAGCCATGTTGGCTTTCAGTACCCAGTTAAATACTTGAGAAGACTCCTACAAATCTCTGGGCTGCAGTCTCTGTATAGCTCCCTCTTCTCTGGTACTCTGTCTCTTGAACTCTAACTCCTTGATCACTTAAGATTCTTCTCTCTCCTCAACTCAGTGAATGCACCAGCCCCTTGGCAGGTTTCCTCTCCCTCTGCTGTGTTCTGGAAATGCTCTTAAGGCAAGATACTGGGTAAATTACAAGGCTTACCTCCTTTGTTTCCCATATCTCAAAAATTATTGTCCTTTGTTACCTGATGTCCAATGTCTTATAAACCATATATTGTGTATTTTTGTGTTTTGATTGTTTCAGGATAAGGGGTAAAGCTGTTACTCCATCTTAGTCTGAAGTGAAGACACAAAAATGGATATTTTTGTACATAATCTACTAAAGGAGATATCAGCAAAATTGGAGATCTTAATTCTTTTTGCTTTTTTTATGTCAATTTAATCATTTGGGTTAACACTGTAATTTGAAAATAGTCTTAAGAGATTTGGCTTAGCAGTGGCTGTGTCAAAACTGAGCAAAATGCAGTTGTTTCAATTCCCATGTAGTTAATGGCAGCTTGGTGTTTGGTAATTTGTGGGCATATGGTGAATTCTGATACAGCAGACATAACAGAGTATATTTTCTAAAGATGCTGCTTGTTGAGGTCAATTCAATTCTACAAAGCAGAGGGGGCTGATACAGTCTGTTCTGTCTGGGAAACTGCCAGTAGTCTAGCATGGAGAAGCAGAGTATATGTGGCAGGGAAGTGGAAAGAGATACAATGGGGAAAAGGGAGTTGCTAAAAGTTCAGAAGAAAGTAGTTGACGGGGTCTAGACACAATATCCTTGCTCACAGTGCTATGAAATTTGGATTACATTGAAGGCAATGGAAAGTCTGATGAATTTTAAAGAGCTTGGTAACATTCACCCTTTAGAAACATTGCTCTGGCAGAAAAATATGAACAACTATTGAATGGAGTTTGGGTGTAATCATGTTACTTACAGGAGGTTCTTTAAGAGGGTGCTGAAATGTTCTTGCTGAGGCTGGAGAAATACCTCAAAAAAGCATTGGTCATGGGGCTGGGGAAAAGCATATAAGTTTAAGAAATGTTTGAGAGGTAGAGTTGGTGGGACTTTACCACTGAATAGACATATTAGGAGACTGGCAAAAGATAGAGGGAGAGAATCAAGGACGTCTCCTGGTTTTCTGACTCAAATAAATGGGAGAGATTGGAATTTTTGAACAAAGGAATATGCTTGTGTGTGTGTGTGTATGTGTGTGTGTGTGTGATGGTGGTAGTGGCAAATATGGCTTCCATCCTATCAAATCATCTTAAAGGGAAGAGAGTGATCCTTTATCAATGGCTCCAGTGAAAGTGATGGAACAAAATCTCATTGGATCTATTTGACTCATGTGCCCACTTCTAACTTCATTCCTACAAACAGTGAGATAGAATATTCTGATTGGCCAGACTAAAATCTTATGTCCTCTCCAGAAACCAGAGTGTGGTGTCAGTCATACTAGAATCACACAGTCTGAGTGTGATTTACCCTCCTTCTCCTTCCAAGGAAAATGGAAGAGTTGCAACAAGAATGAGAATGGATGCTCAGCAGGCAAGTACAACTCGTGCCTCCTATAATTTACTTCTAGTTCTAGAGCAGCAGCTGTGCATTTACTGAATGAAATTGCTTAACTCCAGCCACTCTTGAGAGCCAGTTTCACATCTGCTCCTCCACTATAGTAACCTGTTAGCTTGTCACTGGGCATTGTAACTTCTTCAAAGAGGGACGATTGTGTACATCATTACCTTGTTTTCCTACCATGGAGCTGGCTCCAATTGATTTTAAGCCAAGGAAAGAATCCATATCCCTGGTTTGTGTTCATAGTGTTTACTCAACATGATTCATAAATGCCTCCTGAATAACAATGTCATATTGGCAACTACATTTATGTGACGTACATGGAAATGACAGAACTGCACATTTCCACTGAGACATGAGCTATAAGAACTAGCAGGCCCCCGAGGAATCATCTAACACCATGTTGCTCACACTTTTGAATTCTAGGACAACTGTTAACATTATGTTTTTTTCTACCCCCGCAGGATAGCATTTTATTCAGATAATGCCTGATGCTTACATGGATTCAAGAACCTCTGCTGATGACTTTCTGACAGTTTGAGAACCGCCAATCTAATCCAACTACCTTCATTTTGATGGTTGAAAAAAATTAGGAAATTGAGAACATAGAGAAGTGATTTGCACAAAATCACATGGTGGGGGTAAAACAAGACTTTGAGTCACTTGAACTCTTCTCTCAGTTTTGAACTTTCTCCTCTGCATCAGGCTAAAGCTATTGCTTGTGCCATTGATAGAGAAGGATTTGGGAGTATTTTTAAGTAATTCTGACATCTAGGAAGGAATTTCTAGAGCAATTTTCTAGGCAAGTTGTTCCTTTTATTCCGTTTTTTAGAAGATACTCATTCTTGTCTTCTATGGTTAATAAAAAGGGAAAATAACCTACCATTTAATCAGCATGATGGAGGCTCAGAGAAACAAAGAAAATTGCTCAAGTTTGCCCCACTAGTAGGGATGGTACTTACTGACCATTATCGCTAGTGCCCTATCTTTTCTCTAGTGAACATTTTCTACAGGTAAGAACATTAAAAAAAAATCCGACTTCCTAGATGATGAGAATGTCTATGGCAATTTATTTAATAGATTACTGAGACAAAGTGTTATCAGTAATAACATAGTAAAATAAGCTACAGCACTGAATTCTCTATGGAAACTCACCTAAACTTTCAGACCTTCAAAAGGGGCTTGTGCTGGCTTTGAGAAGTTGCCTGGACTTCCTAAAAAAGATCCCTTCCTTTTTCAACTATAGCAAGGATAGTAAACTCTAGCCTGTGGGTCAAACTTGGTCCACCATCTGTTTTTCATAAATAATGATTTATTGGAGCACAGCCAAACCCATTCATTTGTATATTGTTCATGGCTGCTTTTGTGCTAAATGGCAAATTTGAGTTGTGATGGAGATGATATGGCTCACAAAGCCTAAAATATTTACTATCTGGTTCTTTACAGAAAAGGTTTGCCAACCACTGGTCTACAGGAATGATTTGTAGACTGTGTCCTCTAGATACCTACTAGTTCAATAAGATGACACTCAAAAAACTCTTTTCCTGGGGCATGGATATCAGTGAGCAAGGTTCTTGGTGGCATAATTTACTTCAAACGAAGTACTGCTTTCATCTTTATTGTATATTGAGTTTTCACAGTTGAATCTGTTTGGATGTTTCAGTATCCTGGGAACAGTATCACAAAATACAGTTTGTATTTTCCTGGTAAGTAGAGATTGTCTTGCAGGAGGTAATATGACTCAGTAATTTCTTACTTCATCAGTTAAACTCTCTATAACAAAAATATCAATTGTGATAGACTATATTTACATACCTGTTTTATTTTTCTCTCAAGCTTTATGAGCATTATAAGACACATTACAACAAAAATATCAATTTTGATAGACTATATTTACAGACCTATTTTATTTTTCTCTCAAACTTTATGATCATTATAAGACATAGTTCTTAAGTAAAATATTCAGTACAATTCTACTTGGAAGCATCTTTCTAACTTATCAAGTAAATAAAATTTAACAGTAAGCAGAGCAATTTTTATTGTCCATATGACTATTCAAATTTACTTTTCACAGGCATCTGGATTTCCTTACTAGGGCCAGCAGTTAGACAAAGATTTATAGGACTCTCCAGAAATCTGACATAATGTCTCCAGCTCATTCATCAACCAATACTCTTCAGAAGAATATGACAGAATCTGTTCTCTGCAATTTACCATGCGTAATGGTTGGTGGGTTAAAAATATTACTGGGCATGTAATGAAACAGGAAAATGTGATCCATAGTTAATAGGAAAAGTAGTAAATAGAGAAAGACATATGATAATTCTGATATTAACATTAACAGACAAGCACTTTAAAGAAATTATTATAAATATTCTCAATAATTTAAAAGTAAATATAGTCATAATTATTGAACAGATAAGAAAGGGAAAAATAAAACTATAAAAAATGGAACCAAAAGAACTGAAAAACTTAAAGTGAAGCATTCACTAGATATTTGAACTTCCCTTCTGATGCCTTTCCAATCTTCCTCATTGAGCCAACTATAGATTTATTTGGGTTAAAAATTAATTAGATATGTTATTATTAACCTTTATAGAAATTCTATATATTTTTTTTCACTTGCTGTAAGAATACCTACTTGCATGTATATAAGAAAAATATAAATAAATGCAAGAGGAGTTACTTGTGGGAGGAATGAGAACAATATGGCAGAAAAGGAGTATACTGGGAGCTTTAACTGGTAATATTTTACATTTTATACCAAATGCCGGTATATGAATCTTCGCTGTATTATTCTTTATTTCTCTTTGTGGAGAAGTATTACATAATATATTATTTTAATAAAGAAAACCTCATGAAAATGCAAATGGAGTTATCATTAAAATTCCTTGTAAGTTCAAGTTTCAAGCCAAAGTCTGGAGCTTGGTCACAGCTGGCAGTGTGTTGCAGTCAATTTATCATTCCAAGGCAGAAAAATGTTCAAAGTGGAGGGCTGGCTGAGTCTAGGCAAAGAGACATGGAGATAAAAACTTAGGCTCAGGAAGTCTGAGATCAAGTCCATAATGACAGTATTAACAATGACTACTAACATTTATATCGCACTTACTGTTTAAAATGTTCTAGGCACCCATTAACCTCTTTTCCTGGATCATCTTGCTAAATCCTCAGAACAATCCTATGAGCTGAGTACGACTATTATTTGTCTTTAATATATGAGAAATCTGATGCTCAAAGTCATGCAGTAATAGGAGGTTGGAGCTAGGACTATAATTGAGGCTGTCTGACCCAAGAGCGGATATTTGATTGCATATTGTCCCCTCAGTATAGTGTTGAGGTATAACAATGCCTATGGCCAAGAGCTGAATCCATAATAGTGTCCAAGATTCAAGAGTCCAGAGAACAGATTGAGGACTCCGACCATTTGCCAGTCTCTGCTTCTGCAAGGGCTGAGCCCTGCCTGCCTATTCTGAAATAATTACAGCAGGCACAGATGAAGTTTTTCTGGCTTGAAACTTATGCAAACTTTGAAACCCTCTTTAAGAAAAGTAATGCAAAAATGTGTTTCTTTTAAACATTTTACAGAAAATATATGATCACGTAGACATATAACTGAGGTTTCTCCCAAGGCCTTGGAAGGGACGCTTGCAGGTTGGGGACCCTGAAGATGAAGCCTTCAGAATGGCTTTGGCTACTGGCTGTGTGTCTGAGGATTACATAATTTTTCAGTTTGTGAAACATCTATTCATGTCCATTTCCTCACCTAGTAAGGAACTCTATAAGTGCACAGAAAATGTGTTTTATTCATTATTTTATTGATACATAGCAGACACTCCTTTATGTTTAAAGATTCTAGGCTGAGCTTTATTTTTTGTCTTTTGTTAGAAATATCTTCCTCAGATTGGGAATATGGCATTCAGAGTCCAGTAGAGAAACAAAAGATACTCTTAAGTTGTTAAGAAAGAGGGAAGTCAATGTTGGGTGTTGGTTAGTCAGGAGATTAAGAGCTGAGAAGGCAATCAGGAGATACTGGCACACCTCTGAGACTAGCAACTGCAGAAAGCTACTTTCACCTTTTGGGATGGAAAGATAAAGGAAGAAGATGGGGTTACTGGGATCCAGAAGACAGGGCTATGTCACAGGAAACACAACCATGGCAGGGACTGCCCAGCAGGAATGAGGACCATGAAGGAGGATATTTCTACACAGTGCTGGGCAATGGAGGAGAGTTACTTTGAGAGAGCCTGCTCAAGGCAGAGGGAGAAGAGCACTAGTTTCTCCCTTCCTTCTGCCATTCAATCTCTCACAGATGCTTTCTACCTACCCAGAGCCAGTTTGCAAGGGAGCCTGGGAAATGTTGTATTCTGCAGTATAGAATTGATCAAGGTAAATATTGAAATAGAACTGAAAGTGACAGCACAAGAGACATCACACCTAGGGAGTATTGAGTGTCATGGGCTAAACTGTGTGTCTCCCCTCCACCTCCACAAATTCATATGTTAAAGGCCTAATCCCAGTGCCTTCAAATGTGACTGCATTTGGAGATAGGGTTTCTAAAAGATAATTAAGTTAAAATGAGGTCATTAGGGCAGGCCTTAAATCAATATGACTGGTGCCCTTACAAAAAGATGAAATTTGGATATAGACAGGCACAGAGGAAAGACTATGTGAAGACACAAGGAGAAGACCACCATCTACAAGCCAAGGAGGAGGCCTCAGAAGAAATTTTGCTGACACCTTAATCCTGAACTACGATCCTCCGGAATGACAAGAAAACAAATTTCTGTTGTTAAACCACCCAGTCTGTGTACTCTGTTATGGCAGTCCTCGCAGACTAATACAAGGAGACTGCAGCATTCTGAGATATACTATGTTCCATTGTTGTCCTGGAGATTGTCTCCAGCACTCAGTGATTAAACTTGATTGTTCCCAGGTTTCTTCAGCTTTCATTTGCAGAAGTCAGTTGGGTCATTCTTGCAGATGGAAACCTCATCCATCACTCTTTGATTCTCCTCCTTTTCTCTCTTGAGTTTCCAGGATATCCTTGCTACTTCCCTCATGCATGGAACACATCAATTAGTTGTCCAACTGCAAGAAGTGACCACTTATCTGTGGGCCAGAAAACAAAAAGGTGGTAAAATTTGCTTCTGAAATTGTCCAACTCCTCAAGGCAAAACACAAACTCCTTTTCTGGAGCTGTCTCAAATCCTACGTAGCACTGGTTAAATACTAAATAATTCCCTTCAGACCAGAAGGCAATTTGATGCTTTAGATGCAAACTGCTACCTTTTCATTTTCCCTTTGCTACACCACAATTCATGTGGATCAGGACAACAGGAACAGGAGGAAGAACATTCTGCATTTTCTCTCCATCTGTTCCTGTGAGGCCAGTGTGATAACAATATGGCATTCGCTGCAGGATGACAACACACGGCTCAAGACTTGGACCAGCAGAATCCTATTTTATAATAGGATTTTGTACTGCTATACCCTAGAGGTAAATGTGACTAATTCCAAGGCCTGAAAATTTGATCACTGTGTTAAATTATATAATCAATTAAACATGGTACTTAGCTACAAAACACTAAAGTTCAAGGCCTGACTGGGACTTCCCATCTGTGTGACCTTAGGAAAGTTATCTTCTCACTCTGGATATGAACATCTCATTTGTCAAGTGAGGACAATATCTGACTTACTGTCACATTGGCCCACTGAAGTGATCAAACAAGGTACTCTGTAAAAACATGTTTAGCTCTAAATTAGCATATGTATATGCAAGTTGTGATTATTATTTTGTCATAATCTCAGGCTATAAAAAAAAAATTTTTAGAGACAGAAGACTGTTTTCTGCTTTCTTTTGCTGAATGTGCAGAGCAGAAAGCATCATTCCCCACCACCCAAGTCACTGGGTAATTTATGTTTAAACGTCTTGGCTTCGGGTTCGACACCTGCCTGGGCAAGCAAGACCTCATCTCTACAATAAATCAAAAAATCAGCCGGGCGTGGTAGCGCACGCCTGTAGTTCCAGCTACTTGGAAGGCTGAGACGGAAGGATCGCCGGAGCCCAGCAGGTCAAGGCTGCGGTGGCCGGGAGCGGCCACTGCACTCCAGTCTGGGCGACAGAGTGAGACTCCAACTCAAAAAAAAAAAAAGTCTTGGCTTCATCTCATAGCAGAGACATTGTAATTGCTAAGATAACCTAGAAGTGTAATTTCTCCCATTAAAAAAAAATCCACACCTGAGGTATTTCTCCCCAAATGATTTATTTAAATATGGTGTTATTCATGTAGTAATTTATTTTGTCAGCTTTATTGAGGTATAATTTACATACAATAAAATGCACCAATTTTAAGTATACCATTCTATGAAATCTGACAAATGTATGCAGTCATGAAACCACTACAACTGGCAGGGTAATCTTGGTAGATAATGATTTATAATTTTCTTCCTTTCCATTTTCTCAAATGGGTAGCAGACCCTAGCTTCCTAGCTTGGAGACGTTTGTGGCTGTACAAAGGGCAAATTTAGCCTGTAATTAGTCTTCCCCTGCCTTTGCTCTTCAACATCCCCAGTCAGGGATGAGCTTTTGCTAAGTGTCCTGGAGGGGAAGAAAGGGAGTGCCCTAGAGAGAGACAAGTATGCAGATAATGATGAAGATGATTAAATGCCAGGTTCCAATCTGGGGGCTTTTATATGTATTAGCTCACTTAATCCTCCTAACATCTTGCGAGATAGATTCTGTTTGGGTTCCCATTTTATGGGTGAGGAAACTGAGCCACTAATCCAAGAGAAATAGCGATTGAGGGTCTTTCCTGGGCCACCTAACTCAAAGTGGCAGAGCAAAGGTTTTAACCCATAGTCTGCTCTAGAGCCTAGTTCATGAAGAAAAATGAAAGAATTTTCCCAAAATGAAAAAGAAATTTCCAGAGTCTGGAAAAGTGAGAGAAACCATGATTTTTGAAAACTGTGAAAAGCAATGCCCTGCTACTTCAGGAAGAACAGTCTAACTGGAGAAGCCCAGGCAGAGAAAGGGCCTTAGAAACTAAGATGTTGAATTTGTCAGGGCTAAACAATGTGAAGGGGCATCCCAGAGTATTAGGTAGAGGTGCCATGTTTTTGCTTATGCTTATGGGAGGATCCCCAAGACAAATGGAGCTTACATATCTAGCTAGCTTATTGGAGGAGGGCCTGAAGAGATAATATTACATAGACTTAATATTCATGCTCTTAAAATTAAGTTAATCATAATTAAACATATAAACTTTCATTATATAGAACTTTGAAAAGGAGAATTGAATTAGAACCCACAATTTAAATTCCAGAGCTAGGTAATACCCTCAAAAGTGGGACTCTGCTACCCTTGAAATCATCATTTTCATGAAACCCTCCTTCCTGGAATATTAAGGGGACAAAAAGACAACAGCTGAGATTAAGTCACCAGATGTATTTTAAAAAACAAAATAAGACAGGAACACCGATGTTTAACTACCCAATTTTTCCTATCCCCAGCTGTTATTTTCTGGTAACCCAGGGGTTGAAACAACATGAGAACCAT
Source organism: Tarsius wallacei (assembly GCA_963574415.1). Classification (NCBI taxonomy): domain Eukaryota; kingdom Metazoa; phylum Chordata; class Mammalia; order Primates; family Tarsiidae; genus Tarsius; species Tarsius wallacei. The sequence continues at coordinate 54,451 of CAUYQG010177064.1, forward strand.
TAAAGATGTTATTTAGGGTTTTATAAAAACAATATAGTAAAATATAATGCTTACATTGGAACATTAAATTTATAAAGCAATTCCAAAATACAATACTGATTATATCATTTGCTGAATTAAAATTATCCTGCCCCTCTCCCATACTCCCTGGTATAGCCTGGAGAAATCCCTTCCACTCTCTCTGGTAGCACCAGCAGGAACAAGTGAAACCCCAGAAGCACTGAATAAACAAGAAAGCCAAAATAAAGTCCCAAAGCTCTGAAAATTAAGCTTCCATTGGAACCACAACCCACAAAAAAAGTCAAGATGCATAAACTAAATGTAAACCTAAACAGTATGACATCCTACTAAAGATATTTAAATAGGCCCAGATTCTCCTAACAGGGTAGACAAAATATCTCAGACACAGTAAAAAATCACAAACCCACCCAAGAAATAGTACTGTAACAATTGGACATCCCTAGGCAAAGAAATAAATAGAAAACCAAAACCCTTCAACCTAAACCTCATGGATTGTACAAAAATTGCAGATATGGACTTGAATGTAAAGTCCATTTAAAACTATAAATAATAAAACTTGTAGAAAAAAAGACAGGAAAATTTTCAAGATTTGGGGCAAAGAGTTGATATGACACTAAAAAAGCACAATCCATAAAAGGAAAAAATGGTGAATTAGATCTCATCAATAATCTTCTATTGTGAAAAAACTCATGAAGAGGATCAAACTATAAGCTATAGATTGGAAGAAAATACTTGCAAACCACATATCTTACAAAGGACTAGTATGTAAATATATAGAGAATAATCAAAGTTCAACAATAAAATAAACAAACAATCCAGTTAGAAAATGGGCAAAACACATATAGAAATGTTTATTTGAAGAGGATGTATCCATGGAAAATAAAGAAACAGATGTTCAAAACACCTGTCAGAATGGCTAAATTTTAAAAACAGTTAATTTGCGTCTAGTCTAAAGCTTCCTCCTTACATATTTTAAGTTCAGCCCAGAGGTTTTTTTTTTCCATATATAATGAACTGTAACTTAACCAGATGTACAAACAGACTAACCTACTCTTGTACTAATCACTGAGTTTCAGCCAATCAAAGGCAGCCAACTATTTAAACCATATGCAAAAAAAAACTAATGCTGAGCTGTACCAATCTTGCTGTTTCTGTACCTCACTTCCATTTTCTGTATGTCACTTTCCTTCCTCTGTCCATAAATCTTCTTCCACCATGTGGCTGTTCTGGAATCTTTCTGAGCCTACTCTGATTCAGAAGACAATTTGTGAATCTTTCTTTGCTCAATTAAACTCTTTTCATTTTAATTTGTCTTAAGGTTTTGTTATAAACAAAACAAACAAATTTGCCACAATAAATGCTGGCGAAGTTGCAGAGAAATCGGATCATACCCTGAATAAATTACCTTGCTTTTGGGAATATAAAATAATACCACAATTCTGGAAAATAGTTTGGTAGTTTCTTATAAAACAAAACATATCATTGTTATGTTATCTAGCAACTACGCTTTTAGTCATTTATCCTAGAGAAATAAAAACTTATGTTCATACAAAAACCTGTTCACAAATATTCATGATGCCTTATTTGTAATGGCCCCAAATGGGAGTAAGTCCAGGTGTTCAACAGGTGAAAGGTGAAACAAACTGTGGTCTGTCTGTACAATGCTCAGCACACCGAGCATTCTGCCTCACAAGAACAAGGTATGAACTATTGATACACACAACTACTTGAATGAATCTCCAAAGAAACATGTTAAGTGAAAAAAACAAATACCCAAGGGTGGAATTCCATTTGTATAACATTCTTGAAATGACAATATTATAGACAAAGGAGAACTGACTAGTAGTTGCCAGAGGTTAAAGGTAGGGAGGGGTATTATGAGTTGGATTGTGTCTCTCCGAAATCCATATGTGAAGGTCCTAACCCCCAGTACATCAGAATGTAATCTTATTTGGAAATAGGGCCATTGCTGATGTAATTAGTTAAGATGAGATCAAACTGAAGTAGAGTGGACCTCTAATCCAAAATGACTGGTTCCCTTTTTAAAAGGAGAAATTTAGAGATACAGACACAGGGAGAATGTGAAAGCAGAGATCAAGGAACATCCAAGATGATTAGCGAACCATCAAAAGCTAGGATATGGAACAAGGTTCTCTCTCACACCCCTGAGAAGGAACCTAGCTTATTGACACATGGATCTTGGACTCCTCCAAAACAGTGAGATGATAAATTTCTGTTGCTTAAGCCATCCAATTTTTGTGATGCTTTGTTGTGGCAGTTTTAGGAAAGAAACACAGGAGATAAAGGTGGTAAGAGGAAAGTAGGTTTGGCTTTAAAGGGTTACATGAGACATCATTGCCTTGCTGGAAATGTTCTGACTCTTGACTGTATCAGTGTTGATGTCTTGGTTGTAATATTGTACTATAGTTTTGCAAAAGGTTATCATTGTGGTAAACTGGATAAACAATGCATTTCTTACAATTACATCTTAATCTACAATTAACTCAAAACAATAACTTTAAAAACATGTCTGACATGCTGAAAAAATATATACTATGTTGCTTGAAATTACACTCTTTACAATTTTTCAGACTTAAGATAAAAATTTAAGATAAAGTTTTAGTCATCATTTTTGAAAAATACATATTTTCCCAAAATTGATTTTTTTTTTTCTGAGTTGGGGTCTCACTCTGTCACCCAGGCTGGAGTGCAGTGGCATGCTCATGGCCACTGCAGCCTCAAACTTCTGGGCTCAGGCGATCCTTCTGCCTCAGCTTTCCAAGTAGCTCCCAAAATGTTTTAGGTTCATGTACTAGTAGTGAAACTGGAAGACCATAATAGCCTAAACTCCAGCATGTATCTAGGAAGATGGCAGGTAGAGATTAGTTGAGAGAAGCCCCTTGGGAAGGACGGGCAATTGTATCCTAAAAGCAACTGTATCCTGAAAGCACTGCTCCTTGAGCAGTTTCTCTCCTTGAGCGTCTATGAAATTAAAGAGACAGTTACCTGCTGGGTAACTCTCATACAGTAGTTGGGGAGAGGAAATATTTAAAACTGGAACAAATACATAATTTATATTGATCTTCTCCTTTTGGCTATTTCCTGGAAAAGGTCTGGAGCCTTTAGCTCATTGCCACTTTGTGTCAATCCTGGCTCCACCCTACTCCTTCTTCCTACCATGTGTAGTTTTTCTTCATTCTCAGGCAAGCCCCGGCTCTAGAGTTCTCATCCAATTTAGAGTTAATCAGCTTGTTCATCTACAAATAAAGGGCCAAATGCAGTTACAAGGAAGAGAGGGTTTGTGTGTATGGTTTGAGGCCAAGCAGGAGCAAGGAACTTTTTAAAAGTTCCTTGTCTTTTTCCTTTTATGCACAAGCACAAGTACAATGTTTATCCTCTTGGGGTCTGCTGATCTTCTTGATTTTTCCATTGGAGAACTTGACAAATGAAATGAGATAATACAGCAAAGAAACTGCTATGGAAATAGGCACCAAACGTCCACCTTTAGCAATGTGGGTAGTGGGAAAATGCATTAGCTTTTCAGGCTGAAGGGCCTGTGTTCAGTGCCCCAGGTCTGATGCTCATTAGTTTTGTGACCTGGGTGATCTAATTACTGACTCTGAGCCTTAGCTACCTCAACTGTAAGATAGAGATGGGGTTTTTTATTTATTTATTTTTATTTAATATTTTTTTTTTAGTTTTGGCTACATAGTCTTTTTACTTATATGTTTTTTAAACATATATTTTCGTAAGTGAATAAATCTTTAGTGTAAAACTTTTATTATTACTCCATCTCTTATCAAGATACATATCAGCATCTTTGAAAACTCTCTTTTGCTCTCTTAATATGGTCCCCAAATTTTGGTTGTTTTTGGGCTTGGCATAAATGGAATTAGTTTGTCTTCTTTTATGTTTGGTTTTCTTTTGGTTTTGTTTATTATTTGAGATTCATTCATGTATTTGCATATAACAGAAGCTTATTCTTGCTGAGTTATCTTCCACTGAATGAATATAATCCACTGTATAAATATATTACATATATTTATCCATTCAACTGTGGATAGATATTTGTCATTCCCAGGCTTTGGTCATTACATATAAAGCTTCTGAGATATTTTTTGTTTGTGTATTTTGGTGTACATTTCTCTTGTATATATAGCCAAGAGTGGAATTACTGGATCTTAGGGTATTTATTTTTCAGTTTTACTAGTAGACATCAAATATTTTGCCAGATAATTTTGCCTCTAACCAACAATGTACAAGAATTCTAGTCACTCTACATTCTCGCTAACACTTGGCATTGTCAGTTGTTTTTAATTTTAAAATAACTGGTGGTAGTATAGTGAAATCTTACTGAAGTTTGAATTTACAATCCTGATGACATTAACATTAAACCTGTTTTCATATACTAATTAACAGTCTGGATTGTACTTTTTTTACGTGAGGATTAAATGTGGTAATAAATCACCAAGGTATGTGCTTAAAGTTAAGTAAGTACTCAATGCGTGTTCATTTTTTTCTTTCCTCTTTCCTGAAGAGGTGAATTTGGAGCCAAGTGGTACTCTCCTCTTGAATCCCACTTGGAATGGATCATGAATGGGCTAGACACTAAGTCTATTAGTTGTCTATTGCTGCACAAAAAAATTACTCTCTAATTTAGTGGTTTTAAACAACAAACATTTCTTGTTCTAAAGTTTCTGTGGTTCATAAATCTGCTCCTGTCTCAGGGTCTTTCATAAGGCTTTAATCACAATGCCATCAAAGACTTATATGAAGGTTTGACTGGGGAAGGTGTTGCTGCCAAATTTACGCTCATGGTTTGGGCAGGATTTCATTTCTTGTGGTCTATTGGACTTGAGTTCTTTGCTGGCAGTTGGCCTCAGACCTCCCTCAGTTGCTTGCCACACAGACCTCTCCAAAGAGCAGTTCCATAACATAGCAACTGGGTTCTATCAAAGAAAGCAAGTTAGAGAGAGCAAAAGCAGTGAGCAAGACACAAGCCTGTCTATTTTTGTGTGTGATTCAAACTCATCCCTTTTGTTATATTCTATTCATTAGAAGCAAGTCATTATGTTCAGTCTGCAAGGAGAGGGAATTATACAAGGGCATGAATATTAGGAGGTGGGGATCATTGGGGCCGTGTTAAAGGTTTCTGACTGCATTTTACCCTCTGCCCTCCAACAATTCACATCTCTCATGTGCCAAAGAAATTCATCCTTTCCCAAGGCCTCCAAATGCCTCTGTTACAGCATTAGTTCAAAGTCCCAAATATCATGTCCCATATCAGCTTCAGGGGAGGACAAGACTCCTTTACTGTAGTTAAGCATGCTTCTTGAGTACAGTTTCTCCCAATATGAGGAGAAATTAATATGAAATTAAAGAGATGCCTGCTGAGCCCCACCTAACATACAGTGGTGAGCCAGGCATAGGATAACTGCTACAGACATTCCTGTTCAGACAGAAAAAAATGTGAGTTGTAACTGACCTATAGAAATTCTGAAATCTACTCCATTAGAAGTATCCCAGTCTTTATAATTATGCCTTTTCCGACCACACTTCAAAATTCATATTTAAACGCCATCCTTAGCTCAGAGGAGACTGGTGTAGTGGAGTCAGTTAGATGAGGGTTTTAATTTTGTCTCATTCTGAAGTCATTCAGTCTCTCTGAGTTCAGTTTTCTCATTTTTAAAGTGGGAATTAGACTTCATTCTCACAAGTGGCTAGGAAGATGAAAAGAGAAAGAAATGTTATGTGTAAAGTTCCTGGCAGATGGCTAGACAGAGAGTAAGCACTCAATAAATGTTAGTTAGCTTCCTTCTGCCTTCAGTTAATTAGTGAATGGGTAAAACTATCTGATACACTAACTTATAAGAAGGTCATTGGAATTTAACAATTGATTTTTATAGGCTTAATATAGTTCCAGCTAATGGCTTATGGATTCCTGTGTGGTCAGGCTCCACTAGAGATGTCTATTAAGGCAGAAAAAAGGCATTAGGTGCCAAGCAGCTTCAGAACTAGATGCAGGGCCTCCAGGGGCCAGGCTGAGCAGGGATACTCTATAAATATGTAGACTTGTGTAGTTCTTGTGCAGGTCTGAAACTGTGAGAGCGAGAGAGAGGCCTCTTCACACAGGAGGCTTCCAAGTTGAGTGGCAATGCCCTCTGAGAATAAAAATAAATTGTTTGTCCTGGTTCTGAGGCAGTCATCTTGAGAAGCAGTGTGGGATAGGAGTTACAGAGCATAGCTTCTTGTGCCAGACTTCCTGGGGCTGAATCTTAGCTTTACCACTTACTTATGACCTTGGCCAAGTCACTTTATTTTTTCTTTGCCTTGTTTTCAATAATAATAGTGTCTACCTCACAGGGTTATGGTAAAGATTAAATGAGTTAATTTAAGTAAAACAATTAGAACCATGCCTGGCACAGAGTAAGCATTATATAAATGTTGACTATTATTACTATTTCGAGCTTGGGAGAGCTGCTCAAACAGATTTGGCCACAGTTAGCCATCTTGCCCCAGAGTACTCATACTGAGGACAACAGCAGGAAGCACCTGGGAATAAGCAGTGGCTTATTATACTTGATTATAATAGCTCCAATTTATTGACCATAAATAGTACTGAGCTCTATACTTGGAGAATGATAATGTAAGGTTTTAATTAGGAGGAAAAAGAAAAGAAAAAAGGAACCATATACATAAGTATTTGAAAGAGAGGGAAAGTAGATCAGGGACTTTGTAGTAGAAGAATGAACAAGGCAATTTGGGATAAGAGGCAACCCAGAGGTTAACCCTAGAAGGTGTCTACCTCCACCCCTGGACTGGAGCAACAGTAGAATTCAGGAAAATTGGAGGACATGGGATGGGGGTTATGCAAGAGGAGCTAGACCCATGGTGGGATGATCCAGTGGGCGTGAAGCACCATGACAGAGAAGCCACTGCACAGATGCCACCAAGTCAGAGAGAAAGAGGGAGAATTCCATAGCTTCTCCCTTCTTCCCACCATCCAGTCTTCCACTGGGGCTCCCATTAGACATCCTAGCCAGAAGGCAGCTGAGAACTACAGCCTATAGGTGTCAGCCCCCTACCTTATGAATCAGACCAACCAAAGGATGAAGAAAAGACTTGAGGACAAGAAGGTCTAGAACTGGCACAATACAACCCTAGCATCAACATATGAGGGAGGTATTTTTATTCCCCAGTTTACAGATGCAGATATTGAGGCTGAGGGAGATCAAGTTGTTCATTCAGATATTCATAGCCGGTGAAGTGGCAGAGACAGGAATAGAATCCAAACTAGCCTGACTTTGAAGTCCATGTCCTCTCCATTGTTCAGTGAGGCTTCTTGACTAGGTTTTACCCACATATGCTCCACCCCCAGACTTAACAACATTGCCGTCTGGGTCTCCATACAGAACCTCCTTGTTGCATTTGACTATACTTGTGGACTCCTGGGCCGTGTTTGTTTGACTTGAAGGAGTGTTGTTTTAATGACAACTCTCCAGGTGTTTGGGTGAGTCCAGGGAGAGAGCAGTCTTTGGAACCTAAAGTCCTTCCAAAATTTTTCTAGTCACATCATGGCCTGAAGCCTCTGTCACACTGGAAGCCAAAGCTGACACCTCAGAATTATGTTATGGGAAATTTTTAAACTTAGATATCTATCTGGAGATTGTGAATCAAACCAGCTAAGAAGAGCCCAGGAATTTAAGGTACCGTACATGTTTTTAAAACTTTTTAGATTTTTTCAATGTTCAGACCTAACTGGTATATTTTGGTCTTACCATCTGCTCTGATGGCCTGCGTGGATGATCAGGAGTTACTTTCCTCAAATTAAGTTAGTCATTAAAGGTCATATTAGCATCCTGGCTGCCCAAGCTTCTGGACTGAATATAGAGGGAGGCCAGGAGAACTTTCTGACCTCAGAACTCTACAAATAGCCTCACTGGCATAGACTAGCATTCTAGTCTATTTGGTATGTGCTACTAAACTGTGTTTCATATGCACACACTCTGGTCAGTATTAGGCTGTCTTTGGAAGAAGGAACTCTCTGTCCTGTTTATAGTTTGCTGCTTCTACTTGATATGCCAGCATTTTCGTACTCACTTTTAAGAGTCTATGGAGGCCCTTTATCAAGAGGCACTGCTTGGCACATCAAGTTATCTCACTTCCAGACACTCAAATTTCTTAGGCTAGCCTGGAACCATCTCAGGGCTGAGACACACCTTAGAGGGTAATTCAATGTCTAAATAGGAGTCTTACTTCAAGGTTTTAAATATATATATATATATATATATATATATATATGTATATATATGATAAAGAAATCAATGCTAGAATAAAGTTCAACTTGCTAAAAACCTCAATTCTGGCTGCACTTTAAAATAAAGTCAGCAAGCTATAAAAGATTTATGCAAATGTTTCACCCACAGGAATTATGTTTAAATCAGTTTGTGAAATGGGTTTGGGTATATATATAAATATGTATATATATATATGTATATATATATATATATGATTCCCAAATGATTCTAATGAATTAATGAAATGAATCAGGAAGAATCAAGTATGGTGGTGCCTTCCCACTTCTTACTATTAGGTGCTTTGAAACCAGGTGAGCTTAGCTTCAGATCTGGTGTTTGGCACTTAAAAGCTGTGTGACCTTTGTCATTTAATTTCTCTGAATCAGAGCCATGGCAAGTGAGTGTTTGGGGTGGGGTGAGGTAGAACTAGGGAGTATTGTAAGTAAGGGGTGCTTTGTCTGTAGAAAATTTCCAGCAATAACAGTATAAATAAAAGTGAAGCCAATATTTGTTTTCACCAGACACTGGCAATTTTAAACAATGTTAGTAATAAAATACTTCTCCCCACAGGGTCAACTGTTCCCACTGTCTCCTCCCCTCTGCAACTTGGTGTGCCACTCAGCTTAAGTTTCCTCATCTGTAAAACTGAGTAAAATACAGATAAAAATATCTGCCCTATAAGATTTTCTTTGCAATTTAGAACTGTCTCTTAATTACCATCCTAGAGTGACTTTCCAGCCAGATTGCCTGGCTTGAATCCCAACCTTATCACTGTAACTTTGAGCAAGTTACTTAGTTTCTCTGCTCAATTTTCCTCACCTGTAAAATGGGGATTTGAAATCACCTACTTCATAGCACCGTATTGTTAATGATGTAATAAATACAACGTGTGTTGAATCATGCCTGACACAGAGTAAGATCTCAGTAGATATTAGCTATTATTACTGGCATATACTTAGATGTCTATTACAAGTAATTATTATTTTATAGCTAATAAACATTTGTTAAACACCTATTTCCTTACCAATCCAAAATACAGTTACCTATCCTATAAAGATGTCAAAAGAGTGAACTCCCTCAGCCTCCCTTGACACCAGATTCCTTGTTTACTCTAAAAAAGATTAGGCTTTCATCCCTTTCCTCACATTATATCTATGCTGGAAACAGACAGGACTTCTTCACTGACATTTCAGCCAAGTATGACTGGCTTCCAGTCACCCACCTCAAATACAGTAAGTCAGATCATTTTTCCAGTGTAGAATCTCAGAAAAGAAAGTTAAAAGAGAATATATCTACAGATGTGAAATTCTGGTTAAAAATAAAATTTTGGTTTACAAATGACCACTTGATCTTACATTCTAAGAACATTTATTATAATAATTAAAGCTATTTAGCACTCATGGTACACTATGCACCATGCTAAGAACTTGACAGGCATCATCTCATTTAATTCTCATTACAACTCTGTTAGATAGGTTCTATTACTGGTCCTGTTCTACAGGTATGAAAACTAAGTCCAAAGTGCATAAGTACCTGTCTGATAAGTACAGCTAATAAGTGGCAGCCTGGAACCCAGAGCTCTGTCTCCAAAGTCCATGTTCTTAATAACTACTGCCATCAGTATGTGCATACACATCACTTCTTTATAACACATGTTGCCAATAGGGCCATTAGCTGGTGAATTTACATTCTGAGCAGCCATGTCTGCAGGTCTAGAGATACAAAGTCAATCTAAGTTAATTCTGTAGATGAAATTGCTTCTACATTCCATCTACAGAATTAGTTCTATATTTGAAGTTTATTTTACACAGAATTCAGAGCCAGCACATACCCCTCATGAGGGCAGAGTGTCCAAGGGTAGCCTCACTGGCAGTTTTGTGGTCTTCATTCCACCTGAAGATTCCGATTCCTGCTATCTCCACAACTGTAGCACCTGGACATCAGCAGGCACCTGGGATATCTTACATTTTGCTCCTTTTAGCTAGGTCCAGTCTTCTGTAGTCCAGTCTAAGATCCTCTGTGGAAGAATTCCCTCTGGTTGATGCTTCTGTTGGAATCCACTCTTGGCTGGAACAATGCTCTTGTAATTTTCCATCTCTCTCCACAGAACTTTGTCTTCTGCCATATATTCCCAGCCCCTTTCCTCAGGATCTATTTGCATGCACTCATTTTCTAACTCATTATCGCAATGACCATTACAATTTCAATTGGCTTCTTAATTCATAGTGCTCTAATCATCATGACAATTATGGTTAATTCACAGCAGCTCTTATTGTTATCATTATTATTCATTTATTCAGCTTCATTTTTAATATAATTATGGCTTAAGCCAGGGCATCCCAGGCTTCCACAGGGTGAGAGTATGCCAAGCAATGTGGTGCAATCAAAATAGCATGATCCCCTTTTATAGCAAAAACAGTATTGTAATAATAAAATAAGTTGAAAAGAAAAAAAATTACTCCTGATTTAACCACCCTTAGAAAACTGTTTAATTTTTCCCGTGTTTCTTTCTAAATTAGCAGAATGCTTTTACGCCATAATAATTACAGTGTGACTATTTTTTCTTTCAGTTGACACTATACCAAATATGGTCTTCCAAGTTGTTTTACTGTCCCAGTAAATTTTATGTTCAATTAGAATTTAAGTCTCTAGCTGCATGGCCTTCAGCCTGTTAACATCGCCTTTCTGAGCTACACTAAAAACATAATTTATAATGCTTTGCCTGTCTCCTGAGGTGAGAAGTCAATGAGGGAGTGGATATGCAACTGCTTAGCAGAGGGCCCAGAAAAGAGAATTTTAATACATGTTAGCTCCTATTTATCTCCTTCAAATTTGACTCCAATGGTCTATCTTAGATCAACATCTAATTCTTTGGATCTGCAAAGCTTGGTAGCAGAGATTCCTTTTAAAATACAGACAGTTCTTGGAGTTACTAAGCAATATAAATTAGCACTTCAATTTTGTTAGCCAGATCTCACTGGAAAGACATGGTCCTGGGAGGTCATGCTTGGTCATTTTGCTGAGCCAGTCCAGATAATACCTGAAAGTCAGCTGTCTTTCTTCAAACTTCTAGTCCTGAGGTCAAAAGACTCAACAATTACAACATATTTTTAAAATGTCAAGCCTCCAATTATTATTGATGGCAAAAAACAATGTTAGACTTTAAAATGCATTTATAACATTTAAGCATCCTCTATGACTTCAACACACTCATACAACTCGTTGATTATGTAGTAATCATGATCCATATGAAATTTGGAATTCTTCTTTTTCCCACTGCTTTTGAGTGCCATGACTTTCATTTTTAATGCTTGCAACATTATGCACCAAGTTAAAGTTTTCCTATTTACTAGTTCATCTTCCTATGCCTGCGCATTTAGGTTGTTTTCGATGGGTTAGTCTTATATAATATTGCAATGAGCAACTTCATCTCTAATCACTTTTCTCCTTTTAAAATACTTCCCCAGGACAAATCCCCAGGAGTGGAATTATGGAGTCATATGGAAGAAGTTTCTCAACAGTGCCTGAAGTGTCCTGATATAGCTTTCTAAAAGATCTGTAAATTTAACCTTAATTTCTTTCATATAGCAAATGTTTTACTTATATTCAAAGTAGCAAACTAATACTAATTATTTTAAATCATAGGAAAGAAGATTAAGGGGGATGTGTAAATTTTAAAAAATTTTTAAATTTTAAATATGTGGGGTACAATTCAGGGTTAGGTATACAAATGTTCATTATGCAGGTTGATTCATTATCCCTTGTTGATGAGGTGTGCCCCCCCTCCCCTGGCAGTTTCCCATTACTGCCAATCCTGCCCCCACCATCTCCTGGTAGTTTCCCACTACTGCCAATCCCTTTCTTATAGTGCTATGATGGTTGTTCAAGATCCGTTTACGAATGAGAACATGTGATGCTCAGTTCTTTGTTTCTGTGATAGATCAATCGGTATTATAGCCTCTAAGTCCCTCCAAGTTGCTGTGAAGTTCATAATTTTGTCCTTTTTTATCCTAGAAGATCTATAAATCAACCCTCCATATGACCCCGCAAAACCCCCTACCAGGAATATACCCAGAGGAACTCAAACCACTCTATGAAAAAGATACCTGCACATGTAAGTCTATTGCAGCATTATTTACAATAGCAAAAATATGGAACCAACTGTGCTGCCCATTGAGAGAGGACTGGATAAAAAAACATGGTGCATAAGGTTTTTTAAAAAAGATTATGACACCATGTTTTGAGCAAGTGAGCAGTCCTTCAGTTCCTTCTCTTCTCCCTTCCCTTCCCCTTTCCCTTCCTCCTTTCACCTTTCCCTTCCACTTTTCCTTCCCCTTCCCTCTCCTCCCCTCATTTCTCCTTCCTATCCCTTTCTTCCCCTCCCTTCCCTTCCCATTCCATTAGTCTCAGCTATGTCCTCAGTTTGGGTCAGGGACCAAAAGTGAAAAACCAAAAAAGGAAGAAGAAGAAAGTGAAATAGAAAGGGAAAATGGGAGTAATTAAGATTGACACAATACATTATGACGTAAGGACAAATAATCCTAACATGGAGTTAACAAAAACCCTATAAAGGCTAAAGGGAAAATATTATCCCCATTTTACAAAGGACAAAACTGAGACTCAAGAAGGTACAGTGACTTGACCAGGGTCACCTGACTGGTCAACTGCCTGACTGAAATGTCGATTCCAGTCTCTTGGTCTTCTGGCCCTTAAGTCAGTGCCCTTTAGATGCACAGCTTCATTGCCCTAAAGGAGTTTACCTACAAAGTAGTGATAGAACAAATTAGAAAAGTATATGAAGGGGACCCCCTCCCCAAAATGGAATTTACTTATAAAAATAGTGTATTTATTCCTACATGTTTAAACTTTAATCACCTTCAAAGTACTCATCATTTGATGCAACACACCAATCAAGATGCTTTTTTCCACTGCTCAAAACAGTTTTTGAACTTGTCAATTTTGATGCCTTTCAGTACTTCTGCCATTTTTTGTTTCATCTCTTCCACATCGGCAAAACATTTCCCTGTAAGGATTTTTTTCATCCAGGGAAACAAAAGCAAGTCACTCAGGGTGAGATCAGGTAAATAAGGAGGGTGTGGAATGGAGGACATGCCATTTTTAGTCAAAAAACTGCTGAACACACAGTATGGTGTGGGCAGGTGCATTGTCATGGTGGAAAACCAGTCACCTGTCTGCCACAACTCAGGATGTTTCTTCTGCAAATTTTGACACAACCTTCTCAAAACTTTCAGATAAAAGCTTTGGTTGACCATTTGATCCAGAGGAACAAATTTCGAGTGTACTACAAGGGGCCCTCCCTCCAAAAAGATAATTCCAGTTTTGGGGGGTTCCCCTCATCCAGTTCAGTGCTGATTTCTATTATAAGGATGATAGCAACAAAATAAAACTGGCTAACACTCATTCTTTGTTTACTATGTACCAGGAATGTACCATACTGTCTTGTTTAATCCTTGTGGCAATTCTACAAAACAGGTATTATCGGTATAAATGAGGAAACAGGATCACAGAGAACTTAAGTAACTTGCCCAAGATCACAGAGCTAAGAAGTGACAGAGCCAGAATTGGAAACCAGGACACCTGACAGTGGAGCTCCAGCTATGAATACTAATGTGGAAGGATAGTTGGAGCCGTGAACCTGCTATGAAAACTTAGACACCTTTCTTAATTTTGCTCTCCACTTAGTTCTTCCTGACCCCAAGAAGTGACCTTGCTTCACGCAACCTGCCTGCAGAGTCAAGAGCAGTCTGCTTCGGGCATGCAGAGGAGCAGAGTGGCACTTCACCTGCACTTCTCAACTTAGATGTCGACACAGCGGCCTGTGGCGAAAAAAGGTTCTGAATTCCCTTTGTTCTACCCTTTAATGTTGTCCAAAGAAAAACCAAAGCAAAAAATGCACTTTGAAGTCATTTTCTAAGTGAAAAAGTAAACAGAAATCTCACGGTGCAAGGCTCCAGCCTCGGAGCAGGATTTTAGTAAAGATGCCCTGAGGGCCAATGCTCTAGGGACCACTGCCTGGTGGGGAGATTATACAGAGTGGTGGCCAGAGCCAACTCATTACACTTCTTTATCCCACTCACCAACTTCTATTCCTGACAATTTTCATTTTTTCAGCCATATGAAGGAGATGCTTTGATGTTGGTTAATATGCCAAATATTAATAAGCTTGATTCTTGCCTTGTGTTCAGAATGACAGTGGCTGTGTTTTGAGTTAATAAAAATGGCATGAAGAGTAGAAATGGAACTCATCTGGGAGCATGATCTTTGCAGCACCCTCTGGGATCCTATAGAACTTTTCTAACCCAGCCATCTTCTCCATCCACATACACGTGTGCACACACACATAGCACACACCCACATGCACACACTCCTTTGATGACAAGAGTGCTTTTGATTGTTGTCATCACTGTTTATCTTAAAATAATGACTATATGCCAGGCGTGGTGGCTCACACCTATGATTCCAGGACTTTGGGAGGCCAAGGTGGAAGAATTGCTTGACACCAGGAGTTCCAGACCAGCCTGGGAAACACAGGGAGACCCCGTCTCTACAAAAAATAAATTTTAAAAAATGAGCCAGACATGGTGGTGTGTGTCTGTAGTCCCAGCTACCCAGGTGGCTGAGGTGGAAGGATCACTTGGGTCTGGGAGGTAAAGGCCGCAGTGAGTTATGATGGATTGTGCCAATGCACTCCAGCCTATGCAACATACAGAGCAAGATCCTGTGAAAGAAAGAAAGAGAGAGAGAGAGAGAGAGAGAGAGAAGAAAGAAAGAAAGGGAAAAGACTATAACAACAAGATATTCCTGTGCCAAGGACAGTCTCTTTTTTGGAACCTACAACCCTACAACACATGTCCTTCATTTCCTTCATTCTCCTTTCCTCAATTCCCAAGAAAGAGCAATGACCTCAGCTCCCACAGACATTGTCTTGGATCTCTGTACTTCTGCAGTGAAAGAAGAAGTGAAGAAGAGAAACAAAGATTATAGTCTGGTGGACCCATTTGAGCAGGTTTTGTTTTTTTGCTTTTTTGCTTGCACAATGTTTATAAAGTCATAAACATCATGAGATTTTACATGAAAGTCTGATGTGTTACCTTTTGTTGGAAAGTGGAGTGAGCTGACAACATGAAAATAGCCTTCCCACTTGACAGCCCTTGGATAGCACTGACTGAGCAGAGGCAGTCACTCCCTTCGCCACAGTCTCCATGTGCCCTTCTTGATGCCTTTATGTCACCGACTTATGTCTTTAAGATTTGAGTTTGCAATGTCTGATTTAATGCGCTGAGGGTGAAGGTGGAGCCTGTAGTCCCTCTGTCTCAGTGATCATGGCCAGACTGGCCTGTCAGCATCTATCAGGACCATAGATCAGCTGCCTGTTCTTCCCGCCCAACTGGTGACCACCAGATGGCCAGGGCAGGGGTGGTGTTGCTGCTGAAATGAAGACCACCTGTCAATCACTTGATAGGGTACACACCATGAGCTGATCACTCTGTACACCTTGACTGCTTAGCAGTGAGCTAGGCCTGAGGGGTGTGTGGTCAACCTTCTAGGCACTTACCACTTTCTTGACAGCCCAAGATTTGGTTGCTGAAATGGTTTGCTATGCTGTCACCATCTGTTGGGAGCCAGCGTTGAGGCTCGCCTGAGCATTAGGGATCCAGGTGGGCTGCGGACCCTGAGACCACTAGGATGAATTCAGGAGCTGATGGCCCATTTCCTTCCTTTACTGTTTGGCACGTTCCACTAGCAGGGACTTTGATGAAGCTTAAAGCTCTGAGAGTACGACAGGCATGGCTTACTTTAGAAGTCCACTGTTCCCATTTCTCACAGACTGGTTTCAGCTTTAACTCAACACAGTTCAAACTCAGATCACATTTGGGAGCCTTTAATACAGTACAAGCTTCTTTATAAGATTTAAAAGTATACTTGTAGAATTAGTATATACACATGGAGAGCTGCTTTTAGCTTTAGATGGTATAGATGATTATTTAGAGTTACTAGAAA